>CAJHQP010003755.1:0-63332 GCA_905132765.1 Moricandia arvensis | reverse complement strand
TTTAAAATACTATCCACTTTTCATATTAGTCTAAATAAGTATTTAGTTTAAATATAATTTTACTAATATTATTTTTTTTTATCACTTTAATTTTTATAATTATATTTTACTTATATATTTGAATATCTTTTGACGTATATATTATAAGTACATAAAATATATAAGTCTTTAAATTAAATAAAAATTATTAATATAAAATAATATCATGAAAACAAAATTATTATGTATAGATAATTAAATCATTTTTAATTTTTTAGCTTACACAATTTCTTATAAGAAACTAAAGATTTTTTATTTTATGAAACCAGAATTCTTTATATACGTTGTATTTTTAGTTTTATTATGTATTTATTATTAAAATTCGGACTTAAAATGCAATATAAAAAAAGATTTTTACATATATTTAAATTTTTATTCGAATAACTTAACCTCAAAAAGTAAAATTTTGAGTTTACATAATCGTATCCAATCTCGCTATATATATAGTTATAGATTATTACTTTCTATACTTTTCTTTAAAAATTACTAGTTACTAACTGCAAATTTGGGAATCAATATTTGCATACACATTTTATAGTTCTTTGTAATCATATTTCTAATTACATGTATTACTTTTTTCAGAAAACATTCGAATAGTAGATATTTCTTTCATAATTTATACATTGAGCTTTCTAAACATATTTTGAAGGCATTTTCAGTTTTCGTTTTTTAAACAATCCTTTTCAATGATCACCTTTGTTCTAAAAAGCGGGTGCCTAGCCGCCTAGACGGCTTTTAAGACGTTAGGTGCTACTCATCTGCTCCGATTAATTTTAAATCCGTCTAAAAAATCAAACATTTGAGTTTAGTCAGTCTATAAAGTCTAAATAACTGTTTAACCGCCTACATGACCGCTTAGCCGCTTAAGTGGCCACCTAATTTATTTATTTTTTAAAAGTATATTTTCAAAATTTATTTATTTGATTTAAAATATTATAAATGTAACTTATTTGCATAATTTTGATGAAAATTATATCATATTAAGTTTTTTTTTTGTATTTGTGTGTTTTATAAAATTTTAAACATAAAAATATATTAATTTTATAAAAATAAAAATTAACATGTTTTATAATATATTCAACGATATAAAATTACATAATTTTTGATTACTTTTCAATTTTTTTGCTAAACGCTAGACCTAATTCAGCCATCCGACTAGCGTCTACCGTCTTTCTTAACAAGAATGATAACATATTCAAAAGCTGAAAGCAACAATTATTTTTGAACAACTAATAAGAGTTTTTAAAGAGAATTTATAGGAGGATTTAAGAAATTGAAATATGACACACTGTGAGCTCAGCTGTGTGACAATTGAAGACGACAGAGATAGGTAATAAATATATATTTACTATATATATTTCAAATTTCTAGGTGTCAGGATTCACATAATGACCCATCACAAATACAAAGGCAAAAGCAAAGACCCATCACTAATCTGAGACTCAGCTGATTCTGCAACCAGATTTCTCTGTTTTGCCATCATCATCACCATTTCAAACTAACTTTTTTTTAACTAAATTTTTTTCAAAAGAAGCTAAAATTCCTGCGATCTAATTTCCCTTTTCTTTCTTGTTACAAAAAGAAGAAAAAAACTAATCGCTAATCTTCTCTCTCTGTTCCTTGATTGAAGTAAGACTATCGGTCGATTTCTCCGACATTGAATCGCTTGACATTCTTGAAAACAAATACGAATCTACAAAAAACATAAGTAGATTTGTAATTAGCATTTTTTTACATAATTAACTTTTAACTAAATAAAACCATCCATATGCGGAACTCATAATTTACCTTCAGAAGACGAAGTACTGAGCTTCTCTTGTGAAGAAGATTCACTGGTAGATCGAGACAACATAGAAGATTCTGAAATCAAAGAAAAACCCATCAAGATTCACGAAAAGCCCAAATCAAATCAATGAAAAAACAGAGGAAAAGACAGTTCTTGTGTACCTCTCGACCCGTGAAACGATTTCTTGCAATGGAGAATCGCACTTTGAATCCCATCTTGTTGAACCTGTAAAGACTCGTCGACTCTCTTCGCCGGAGACATCGCTCCGACAGTCGAAGACGCCGACCGGCTCTTCCCAAGTTGTCTCCTCACACTCCGAGTAATATTACTCCTCTGTTTCTCTCTCCCCGACGGTGAAGACGCCGGAGAAGTGGATACACTGTTGTTGACGCTCTGTTTCTTCGTTGTTTTGTTGTACAAAGGCTTTATGAGATCAAAGAATCTCTTCGAGGAGGAAGAAACAGAATCCTCACACCTTGTTGTCTCGTCTTCGATTCTGAACCTTACGTTAAGGCTTCTGCTGTTGGGTTCTTTCTTCTCCGTCGTCGGTGACTTCTTGAAGGAGAAAGCACGAAGCTTTTGACTGGGTTTTAGGAGAGTGGTCGGAGACTGAGTGGGTTCGACGAAAGGGAGGACTTTGCTTTTGGAGACAGGGAGCGTGTTCTGTTTTTCTTCTCTGTCTTCAGGGGTTTTGTTTTTCTTTAAGGAGAAGTCGGAGAGAGAGATCTCGAGCTCGAAGAAGGAATCATCTCCTTCGCAGAGGTCGTCAAGCTCGGGATCTCCCAATGCGGTGGAGGATTCGACGGCGGATTCTGAGATTCTGATTTCACGGCGAGGTTTATTGCCGTTGGTGTTGGTCGTTAGCCAGTATTTCACAAAGCTAAGAGCATCCATTTAGAGAGAGAGAGAGAGAGAGAGGTAGTAAAGAGGAAGAGAGAGAGAGAGAGTAAGAGGTTGGCTTTGTCAACGGGAATGGCTGGTTAAGTGAGGTTTTAAAGGAAGAAGAAGAAAGAGAAGGTGAGCTTTTCGAAATGGTTTTTATCTTTTTATATTTTTTTTGTAAAGGAATATAAAAAGATAAATGAAAATGGCATTTATCAATATAAAGGAAAGTTTGTCGAAAATAAAATAAAATGGTAATTGGTTAGAAAATAAAATAAAAAATGAAAATGGCATTTGATAGGAAAAGAATAAAAAAAAAGATTATTGTTTGCACTTTCTCGCTACTTTTTTATCACCGCTCCTTTCTCTCTTTCTATTGTTTTTCTCTTCTTTTTTTTTCTTTTTACTTTTGCTTTATTTTCTTTCACGCCACGGCTAAACATTTGTTCCATCTATTGTCTTTTATCGCAAAACTGTTTTTTTTTGGGGTAATAATAATATTAACATCTCAACAAACGAACCGTATTTGAAAAGAAAATGAAACCAATACAAAGAACCTATAAAATATTGAACAAATTGGTTAACCACCATAGTATGGACACAACATACATTAATTATCAAGAGTGAATCAAACTGAATTTACTTCATATTCAAGAGTGAATGCTTAGATTGTGGCTCTGGACCAATGGAAACCGAGGCCATGTCCAGTGGCGGAGCCATAAGTAAATTTGATCGGGGAAATGCTAGCAAAACAAACAAATAAGCAATATTACACCATAAATTTATATTATATAAAATAAATAAGTGAACCTTTTTGTTTTATATTTTATAGAAATTAAATAAGCAATGCACTAATTTTGTAAAGAAAACTATGAAAATTTTAGTTAGAAATATGAATGATTTATTTGAAATATGTATAGGTTTAGGATCACAAGTGAAATAAAAATCATAGAATATATGAATAATTCATAAAATATGTATAACTCGAGGGGTAAGTGAAACTGAATTTGGGATACTAACACATTTTAAATTCGATCTATTTTGTACGTGAAACCAAATTTTTTTTTTGGACTCCCTTGTAATATCCATTTCGTACGTATTCGGAGAAAATGTTTATCCACAAGTTATACCTTCGGTTAAATATTAGTTTCAATCTCTGAAAAACTAAAATACCATGGATTAATCAAAATATATAAATATATACGAGGGCAACATATAATTTTAACTTAAAAACATAAGAGACAATTGAGCAAAATTTACCACTTAAACCATGTAATTTTCCAATCATCAATGTGTATACAAGCTACTTCAATATTCCATTGGGGGCAACTGCCTCCTTCCCTCCTATCTCGCTCCGCCAATGGCCATGTCTAGACTTTCTAAGCAAAATTCTTTGTTGGATCCAACTCTAGATATTCATATCCATGACATGAAAAACCAGGCTGTAGAATTGTAGAAAGTACAGTGTCAACCTTTGAGAGCGTCCTGTTGAAGAGCTACACAAAAACTTGAATATTTTTGGAGTGTGAGGGGCATTGTTAATAGTTTTATCAAAACCTCCAAATATAATTAACCATATACGCTATGGCAATAATTATGAAAACATAATAACATGTGTTTGGCCATAATTGTTTTTGGGGGCAATGTTGAAATTTGGCTATATTAGTTTGAAGAGGAATTGATATCAAAGCAGAAGGAAGAACACATAATTTAATGAAGAGGATAGGAATGATAAAAAGAAATGTTTACTCCACAGAAAAAGAAGAAGAGTTCAGATCTGTGACGTTCTGACTATTGTGTTTAAAGATAAGCCTCGTGTTCTTTCCATGACAAAAGTATATTTGGCCTATTTACACAGTTCAGTTTTCCTTTTGTCCCTACTTTGAAAGAATACGTTGTTTATCGTGTGTGTTTCAAAAAAAAAAAAAAAACGTTGTTTATCGTGTAGGTGTTTATATAATGTATGTACCAAAGGTTTTAACATCAAAAGCTTTGACTTGAAAGCTGTTTCTTTCGTGAATTTCAAAAATATTTTCGACCTTCTTTCGCTTTAAAGTTTAAAGAACAGCTTGCTTTCTAACTTTTCTTTTTTTTTTTGTTAACACTTTGTTTTCTAACTTTGATATAAGTGAGAATCAAAACATAGGCTTTTAATAAGTTATTGGTTATCCTAACTATGATTTATACTTTAGCTTTTTCCCCAGCTTTGTTGGTTTCAAAGTTTTAATGAACCAAACGTCTGAACTAACGAAGCAAACCATGGTCTAGTGATTTTCATTGACAAGGAGTCGATATGTTGGTCCAGAACATGAATCAATTCCACCCCAGTGCAAAATTATTAACTCTTCATGAGGTTAGGTGGTGTGGATCTCTAACTCTCACGTAAAGTAATCGATTAGCATGTTATCGGAGGATAAATCCCAAGAAATTAGTCGATTGGGTTTTGGACCACCAGACATCCTTGGTTAATGAAAAAAAAACTAATGAAGCAAAACAACTTAGTTCTGTTCGTTCCATTAGATTGCTTTTTGAATCTACAATCAAACGCAATTTTGTTTAAGAATTTCGTTTATATTTGGCTGTTGTTAAACACTTATACTGTATAATAGTTTTTTTGCAACTGACATGAATATACTGTATATTAGTCGGCGACAAAAAAAAAAAAGAGAAGGAAAATAAGGATAGAGTTGAGCTATTCCGACTAAAAGTGCTGATACCTAAAATTTTGTCATAGAATATAACAAAAAGATATGCTTATAAGTGAAGAACTAAACCCACTCAGTTGTCATGGAATGTGTTTATGAATATCATCACATCTCATATCATTGTTTATTACGTGTGAACGAATTGTGCTATAGAAAAGTTGATAGTGACCATAATTTAAAAACATAAAACTGTGCTTCATAAAAATGAAAACGCAATGTTAATGGTTTCCACGGCTATACTATGTACATAATGAACATTGTCTAGACTTCCATTTATTTACCCATTAGCTCTTACTCAATTTCCTTATTGTTCTTCAAATATATAACTTCTTTTGGAGTCGCAGAGCATGAATGGTTTTTTTTTTTATGATTCTTTGTAAACTTTGCTTAATATATATATATATATTTTATTTTTGGCTTTGCCTTGGATGAGAAAAAAAAACTATGAAGACAGAAAAATTATTATTAAGTTATTAATTCGTGGAGTTTTAATTTTAATTATATAAAAGGTATACTGTAATTTACCCAAAAATACTTATATTAACAGTTGTGGCACACGAGCCTAACTAGGGCCTACAAGTCCAAGCAAGAGACGTTTGCTGTTTTCTTCTCTGTACTTAAATACTAGCAACTCAGAATGTGAACGTAGGATACTTTGGTAAAGCTGCGAAAACTCTTACTGTAGCTTAGGATAAACCCATAGTCCACGAACGGTCTCATCGTCGGAATCACTTTCATCAGACGAACTTGTTGTCCCCATTAAATAGTTAACAACCTGTGAAGAAACAAAAGCAGATAAGATCACTTGGCAGACAGGTATCAAAATCACTAGAAACATTTCTTGAAGGAAGAAAAAGCTTACCTGGTGAGGTAACATGAGGTCGAGTGGATTCTTGCCTGATTTCAATTGACATTGTTTGTTTGGGCATCTCAAGTTGTCGTGCCAAACAATGGAGTCACAACAACTGCAGTATCCGCGACCAGATCTTAACATCTTTGATGAATTATACACTGCAAGGTTGGGCAGAGCAAATGCACACTTACAAATCGTACATAGAGAAAGCCTTTTTGGTCAAGAGAGGAGATAAAACTGTGGACAAAAGAAGAAGCCCTTACAGATATATTCCTTCTTAAAGGCTTCTCTCCAGTCAAAACCAGGATGAATATGAATCAAGACTTCGTGATTGAAGTGAAGATCAGATAGTAATCGCCACAGAGAGCTTTCAGACGTTGCTTGGTTCCATGAGCTACAAACATAACAGTTAAGTAAAAAAAGAAGAGAAAAGACTCTGCAATGTGGAAATATACTACAGGAGGAAGTAGTAGTAGTACCTAGAGACTTGAGATGAGGAGAGTAAGGATGATACATCAAGGAAACTGAAGATATGAACAAGTATATCTTGTGGAAGTGAAGGCATATCTGAAAACGAAGAAGAGGGATTATGTCGGGCTATTAAAGAGATAACTGGAAAAACATACCTATATTTTCTTCTTCATGGCTCTTAGTGCGTCTTTTAAGTGCTACTTTGGCCTGCTTAAACTCTACAAGGGCTAAGTTCTTCTTCTGTTTTGGGAATGCTGATTCTACGCTCTTCACAAGAAGGTTAGCCGCTGAAACAGCAGCTGATGTGTTTATGCTAAATGAAAAAAAACAGAAACTGTTTTTACACAAAGAAACCGAGAGATAGATTAAGAATCTACGAGACTTGTTGTGGTATAAGAATAAAGTGCACTTGATGAGTAGTCTCATTGTCAGATTCAAAGAAACAGAACATTCAACAACAAATAAAGTCTTTTGAGAAAGCAAATGCTAAATGTCAACGCATATGCAAAGAATCTGTGAAGGCTTAATCCTCTGCTTCATGCTTGGCTGCTTTGAATCAAAGAAAGTTCCCCCAACTTTGGTTTCATTATTCTAAATCATATATAGAGGAACTAATCATCTGCTGATTTTTCAGGACACATCATTCAAACCCTTTTTTTAAACAAAACATGTCTTTTTTTTTTTTTTTGCAAATTATATAAGCAAATCGACTCAAAGATCAAATCACCAATCAGACTCAATTCTCTACTCGAGGGTTAGCTGAAAGTTCAAAACTTTGGTTATTTACTTACTCGATTATAATAAAACAGATGCAGAAACCATCAGATTTCACAAACCCTAGAAGCAATAGATTAGAGAATCGTAGAACCCTAAATTATGAATGAGTTCAATTTTAAGAGATGTAGGAGAAAAACGTACTCGGGAAGAAGACGAAAAGCGGAGAGACAATCTCGGAAGATGAAAGCTTTGACATCTTTGGGTAAACGAGAGTAACAAAGATTTATAATGGAGCTCAGTTCATTGCAAGCAAAAGGGTAGAGATAATGATTACTCGAGAGAGCTTCTGCTACCTTTAGATTTTGGTATCTCCTCTCATATTTTTCTTGAATCATCGTCTGGGGTTTTGATTTGATCATCTATCCCAGTTTCTGTTTGCGGAATCAATTATGGTCTCTTTCCCTCTTTTCTGAAAAAATTGGTTTTATCAGACCGGAACCGGTTAATACAATCTCCCCCAATAGTTGATTTTTTTTTTTTCTAAAATTAAATAGATCTATTAAGGTATTCTGTTTCAAAAATAGAAGAGAAATACCATAGATTCACCTAATTTTTTTCCTCAAAATAGCACTTAAAAATAAAAAAATGACCAAAATAAATTTTATTAAAGGGTGTAAATATACATTTATAATCTTTGGATTAATTAATTTAGACTTAGAGTTTAGAGTTATGAAGTGAGATTTGGAGGTATAAGGTTTAAAATTATTATTTTTTAAATATTAAAGTTTTGAAAATAAAAAGTCTATTTTAATTATTTTTTATTAAAGTTTATTTTTGTGAAAAAACTTTAATTTATTTGAGAGATTTGCCCAAAATAAAATGATACATAAATAAAAGAAAAATAAATGAACTAGAATAAACTCATTTTTTACTGGCAAAATGAAAATATAGAACCATTAAAACAATTTTACTATAAATTCTATTTTAAAGTAAAAAATTAAATATCATTGAAAATGCTCTAATTCATTATGCTTTTCATGAAAAAAGAAAAATAAACCAAAAAGATTACATCTCTTATAAAAAATTATCTTGTTTGAGAGACTAACGACTTCTCCCACTACAATTTGAACTGTAGCAACTATCTTTGTCATCTCTCATCACACTCTCCGTTGCCTTTTCCTTTTCGTTCTCCCCATTGGAAGTGTAGCCAGCTTAATGAGAATGAGGGCACGTACACCGATAATTTTATTGATCTATAAAATTTTGTACCAAGTAAAGATTTTCCTATGAGATGAAGTTGAAATAGTGAAATGAAGGTTGGATAGATACATTTGAAGATAAAAATGGAATCATTGCTGAGTTAATGGTTATGTCCCTCGTTTCTTTCTTCGAATTATCATCTCCTACAACAACAAAATCACAGAATAGTAAATAAAATAAAATTGTTGTAATGCTGGACAATGATGCCACACATAAATTTTTGCCACCAATCTTGATTCAGAAATTGAATATCACACCTATTTGTGACAGAAGGTTTGTAATATTTTGAGGTAGGTGAAATGATGTTTCTCAAAGACGTACATATTTTCATATGTATGTGGTAAAGCGTTTGTAGCAGAAGTTCAAATATTTTGTTCCATTTGAGGTTTTGGACATAGTAGGCGTCATAGCTTATCTATTGGATGTTGTCGTTTAGGTTTGAGTCAAGTTTGGGACGATATGAATAAGTCTACGGCAATTAATCAAAAGGCCTGATTAGGCTAATTTCATTAAGCTCATTACGAGATAACATCAGGAGGTTGTTACAAGCGGGACCCATCAGTCAGTTACATCGTCTTCTTAATATAAAACATAGAAGCAGAAGTCGAAACAGGGCTTTAGAAACTGAAGAGAGAAAGGTTACATACAAAGGAAGGAGAGAGGAGTTGATCGAGATAGAGAGGTCCAGAGGCGATCCAAGCTCTTGTGATCACAATGCTTTCTCCTATTCACGGCGATAAGTCTTCGTCATTGAAAGGCTTAGAGGCTGATAGTGAATCATCCTCATCGCCGTCGCTGTGGTAATCTTCTCTAGTGATAGTCTTGTGTAGGTTCTTGTAATACCTGCAGAGAAACAAGACGTTATCAGAAGGATATCAACACTATTGTATCACGTCTTTATAAGTAGTGAATTGCTAGCGTGGCCTAGCCCCGGTGAGGATAGCGGCTTCTCCGATTTGGAGAAGTGCGGTGAACAACGGGTACATACGTTTGTGTGTTGTTCTTGTGTTCGTTTCGTCATCTACATAACCACTAGTTAAGATCCAAGAGGATAGAAAGGAAATTAAACTCACTAGGTGAATCTGATTAAGCAATCAATCGAACCTAGTCTGATACCTTAACAAGTGGTATCAAAGCCAGGTTCTTGGTGAAAAGAATTAGGTACGATCTATATTGATTGAAGGAATCTTCGTGTAGCTGGTGATGGAAAAGTTGGTGAAGGAATCACTAACAAACAAAATTCGAAATGGAAAAGTTTGATGGCTCTAGTGATTTTGGCTTATGGAAGTTTGAGATGTTGATGCAACTTGAGTTATAGGGACTGGGACATATCTTGAATTCAGAAGCTACTACGTCTAAAGAAGAGAAAGGTGGTGACAAGGTAACTGAAGAAGATGTCAAGAAGGATCCTCTTGCTAAAGAAAAGGACACTCATGTAAGAAATCTCATATGCTCAAGCTTGACCAATATTGTGTTAAGGAAAGTTATGAGAGAAACTACAGCTATGGGAGTTTGGAAAGCACTTGAGGGAGATTATCAGACCAAGACGCTTCCAAGTGGAATCTATCTTAAGCAGCGGGTTGCTAGCTACAAGATGATAGAAGGAAATATCATAGAGGAGAATCTTGACACATTCCTAAAGCGAGTTGATGATTTGTCAAGTCTGAACAACAACATTTCAGATGAGGACCAAACGATTCAGATTCTAACAAGTTTGCCTCCTCAATACGACTCTCTGGTTCATACTCTAAAATACGGAAATGGAAAATAGACCTTGACAGTGAAAGAATTTACTGCTTCAGCCTATGCCAAGGAAGCAAAACTCATGGAGAAAGGCTTATACAAACGTGCTAAGTCAAGCTCAGAAGGGTTAATTGTTTCTAGAGGAAGAAATGAGAAAAGGCCATGAAACCAGGGGCGCAACATATCAAAAAGTAAAGACTATAGGTCCAAGTCTAAAGGCAAGAAACAACCTAAGACTAGAGAATGTTGGGTGTGTGGAAAAGAAAGACACTTCAAATGAGATTGTTCAGAGAGAAAAGAACAAAGAACTCCAAATTATGCTAATATGGTTCAAGAAAAGGATTTTCTTATGATCCTCACTGCAAGTATGCAAGATACAAAGGGATAGTGGGTTCTTTACTCGAGATGTACTTTTCACATCACACCTAATCGTGAATTCCTATTTGATCTAGAAGAATGTGAAGGAGGTGAAGTTAGAATGGGGAATAACACAGTAAGCGAGGTAAATGGAATTGGGAAACTAAATATAGTGAATCATGATTCTTCAATAGTGATACTCAGTGGTGTGGGATACATGCCTTCTATGGTAAAGAACTTGATCTCATACGGCCAACTTAATAAGAACGATTGCAAGTATGTTAGGGAGGATTACATGATTCTATCTTTAAAGGAGAAAAGAAAGTTCTATCTCAGAACTAAAAGGATGGCCTATACTACCTTGATAGTTCTATGGCTAAATCTCAAGTGAATGTAGTCAAACAAGAAGTAAACCTTACTAATATTTGGCACTCAGGGCTTGGGCATATGAGCTTGAAGAACATGAATATTCTGGTAAAGAATGGTTATCTCACAGGGAAAGAGGTTCATATGCTGGATTTCTGTGAAGAGTGTGTACTTGGAAAAGCTCACAAGTTGCCCTTCCCTACATCTAAGCATGTAACGACCGAGATTCTTGGATATTTTCATAGTGATCAATGGGGTTCTGTGTCTAATGATGAGAGTCTACCAGGGTGCAAGTATTTCCTCACATTGATTGATGATTTTTCTAAGAAAGTTTGGATTCGGTTTCTAAGATCCAAAGACGAAGTTTATTAAAATGTTGATGAATGGAAGAGACTTATGGAAACTCAAAATGGAAAGAGGATCAAATGTCTTTGATCTGACAATGGGTTAGAGTTTTGCAACAATCAGATGGAAAAATATGCAAGGATGCTGGTATTAAGTGACACATAACCTTTACGTATACCCTAAAACAAAATGGATTTGCTGAGAGGATGAACATGACTATTTCTGATAAGATCCGTTGTATGCTAGTTGAGTCAGGACTTGAGAAAAGGTTTTGGGCAGAGGCTGCCTCGACTGCAGTTTACTTAATCAATAGAACTCCAAATGCTTCAATTGAGTTTAAAATTCCCGAGGAGGTATGGTCTAAGGTCAAGGCGGAGTTCAGTCATCTAAGGAGGTTTGGGTGTGTTGCTTACGTGCACACGATTCAGGACAAGATGAGTCCAAGAGCAGTCAAGGGTGTCTTTATGGGTTATCCACAAGGAACCAAATGCTACAGGGTTTGGTTAGCAGAAGAAGGCAAGTCTACGATAAGCAGGAATGTGGTTTTTGATGAGAACACTCTATATATGAAGTATAAGGGAAAGGAAATGAAGTGTGCTCCTAAGTATAAAAGAGTTACGTTAAAAGCAAATCTAATTCAAGGTCCCTCTCAAGGAAATTCCTCATTGGAGTTTGGTTCAACCTCGGGTTCAAGGCACACTGGTGGAGGTGGAGTTTCTTCTAACATGAAAAGAGACTCAAAATCAGATGATAGTGAAGAAGAACTAGGACATGAGACATGAGCAACTGAAGAGTCTCTAAGCGATTACCTACTGGCTAGAAATCGCGTTAGAAGACAAATTAAACCTCATGTTATATTTGAGAGTGGAGATTTTGTTGCATACGCGTTGACATGTGCCTCAGACATGGCTATTGATGATCCAAAATCTGTAGCAGAGGCTAAAAAGCAAGGACTGAGATAAGTGGAAAGCATCAATGAAGGAAGAAAATGATTCATTGGATAAGAATCACACTTGAGATATTTTTGAAAGATCTCTCAGGCAGAGAGTAGTTGGGAGAAAATGGATACATAAGTTAAAGGAAGGAATTCCAGGTGTTGAGGAGCGCACATACAAGTGACGATTGGTCACAAAAGTATTTACTCAAGTAGAAGGGGTTGACTACAATGAGATTTTTGCACCAATGGTGAAACATGTGTCGATCAGAATCATTCTTTCATTCGTGGTAACTTTTGATGCTGAACTGGAACAAATGAACGTAAAGACTGCGTTTTTACATGGAATTTTGGACGAAACGATTTACATGGAATAACCAGAAGGATTCATAAAGAAAGGAGATGAGGGGGAATGTATGTCTCCTAAAGAAGTCACTATATGGACTGAAGCAATCTCCGAGACAATGAAATTTGCGGTTTGATTCTTTCATCAATACTCTAGGGTTTAAGAGGTGTATCAAGGATCATGTGTGTACATGAAGCAGGCAGTTTTCAAGTGATCGCATTTATCTACTATTGTATGTGGATGATATGCTAATTGCAGATAAAAGAAAGAAAGAGATTAGTGTTCTAAAGGAAAGTTTGAGCTCTGAGTTTGAGATGAAGGATCTCGGTTCAGCCTCCAGGATTCTTGGAATGGACATAATCAGATATAGAAAGAAGGGAGTTCTGAAACAGGCACAAAACAAATACATTGAGCAGATATTGAAGACTTTTGGAATGGAGTTTTGTAAGCTGGTGATAACTCCTACAAATTCTCAATTTAAGCTAAGGAGTTTAACTGATAAAGAGTGGCTAGTGGACTCGAAGGCTATGAATTAAGTACCTTATGCTAGTGTTGTTGGAAGCTTAATGTACGCAATGGTTGGCTCAAGACCTGATTTGGCATTTGCAGTTGGCTTGGTTATCAGGTTCATGTCGAAACCAAGTAAAGAGCATTGGGGAGATGTTAAGTGGATACTACATTATCTACAAGGTGCTAAAAGTATTTGTTTGACATTATCGAAGTCAGAATAATTTGAGATTGAGGGTTTCTGTGACTCAGATTACTCTACTGATATCGATAAGCGAAGATCAGTATCTGGTTACATGTTTCAAGTAGGGGGAAACACCGTTAGTTGGAGTTCATCACTGCAGCATGTTGTAGCATTGTCCACAACAAAGGCTGAGTACGTGGCTTTATCAGAAGCAACAAAAGAAGGATTATGGTTGAGGAAATTTTGCAGTGAGTTGGGTTTTAATTCAGAGTTTTTTAAAAACTTCATAGTGACTCACAAAGTGGTATTTTCCTAGCTAAGAATTCTATTCATCATGATCGTACTAAGAACATAGCTAACAAGATTCACTACATCAGGGATATCACTGATTTTGGCCTAGTGAAAGTCCTAAAGATTCACACTACGCTAAACCCTGCAGATATGTGGACAAAGACGGTACCTGGAATGCGTTTGAGAAGTGCCTCGTAATGCTTTGGTTTGTCGCATGACCGCTCCAACACGTACCTCGAGATGGTCATGTTGTTTAGTCATCTCATCAGAAGGAGATACATGATAAAGAGAGAGCAGAAGGTGTTAGTGTTTTGCTTTCTGAATAAACAACAATGCAACTAACAAGTAAAGGGGTTTCTGAGACTTACGCAAGGTTAACTGGGTATTCGTGGAAGAGATTCACGTGCTCGTTATCTGGAGAAACCTAAAGGGTTAGGTTTTATTCTGGGTTTTCTACTTTCTTCTAAGATGGTGAGAAACATATAAAGAGAGTTACTTACAAATGTCGAGGCAGGTGTTTTGCCTTGGTGGTTCAGGTTTAGTCGGAGTTTCAGAAGTCAGATTTGAGGTCTTTGGAGTTTTTTCGGAGCTTCGTGCTGGGTTTGGTTCATGGAATCTGAAATCAGCGGGTAAAATTAGCGTCAGAGACTTCGGCAGATTTGGGTTGAAGATCAAAAGATCAGGACTTTTGCAGACATCAAATAATTTCGTCAACTAAAGCTTGAGGACAAGATTCGTTTGGACACGACGAGTATTAATAAACCATTAAGGCAAATATTTCAGAAATAAGAAGATGGGAGCTGAGCTAGAAGTCAATATAATCAATGGTTTCTCACGTGGCGAAGGAACTAGAAAAGTAGAGAATAATACTATATAGGAATAATTGGATTGTATTGTATTTTCTGTATTGTGATTCATATCTAGAACTTGGCTTAGAGGGAGATATCTCTTTGAGAAGGCAATTTGGAGCAATTATTCTCGAATTTGAGAATCATCTTCATCGTTTTGGCAACTTTGATTGGTTACTCATTTGTTAGTCTATCAAATATAGTTGTCTGCTTACCACCATCTCCGTCGCTTTCTCCATCTCGCCCTCTTCGTCGTTGGAATGAAGTAGATGAGAAGAGGAGAATTTGTCATCCATATTTATAGTATCAAATGCTCAGAAGAAAAAATATGAAGAGTGGATAACTAAATGTCATGTAATGTGTGGTATGGCCTTAAGAGCTTAATTGAGGAGGCTAACTACATAATATGATTGTTGAAGCGAAAAGCTATAGAGTATGTGATACTGTGAAGATGGAGAGAGTTGAGGAAGACCGTTGATGGGCTAACAAATACTCTTATGCTAGCCTACTAGGTAAGATATTAACATTGTGATTAAGTGGTTTTTATTAACGTGTGTCATTCATAGGATAACTCTCCGTTTAATTATTATAGTTTGATTGGTTAATGGTTTTTCATGTTTTATTTATTTAATTAAAGTTTTTAAGAGAAACTAATCCTATAATTAATCTAATCTATGCCTCCAAACAAACAATTAAACATCTTAAATATAGATAAACTAACATAATTTATTTATAGAAATAAATTAAATATCATAGATTACATTATATAAGTTGATAATATACATGTAAATACATATGATACTATATATATACAATTATAAAAAACCATTTTTATTTATTTCTGTTAGTAGAGAATACAATAACTTATAGATTTCAGAAAAATAATTAATCTAAACCTAATAATATTAATTAAACTCACTCATTCAATATATATTCAAAATATGTCAAATGAATGAGAAACAATCAAATATATAATTTTCAAAAATTCCAATCATTTTACAATGACAATATGATATCATAGATGATTTATCACTTTTAGAAATGATTAAAATATTTTTATATTTGAAAACATAAAAATTATATGGTAATCATTTAAAATTATATTAATCAAGAAAAAGTTTATTTAATTCATCTATTAATAAAAATAGATGAATAAAAATTATTATATGGTAAGTCATTTATTATATGCTAATTCATTATATGGTAAGTTATTTAAAATGATATTAATCAAACACATGCTTTTCCTAGAGTTAATACTCTATTAATATAATTTAATATAGCCTTGATTATAATATAATTAGCATGCTTAATTTATAATAGGAAAAAAGGAGACATAAATTAAAACACGAGAGAAAATAATAAAATATGATTATTGTGTTCTTGTTTTTTTATATTATTAAGATTTAATTTTATTTTTTTGTCAATATATATATATATAAATAAATAAATAAATATATATATATATATATATATATATATTTGTGTTATTACAATGTGAACTAATTAGTTTTATGTGTGTTTTAAAACGTTAAGATAAATTGAGTAAGGAAGATAAATAAAAATTACCAGTTCTACAGTTGTTAAAGTCAAAGATGAAAAATATAATTCAAATTTAAAGTAAGAAATATTATTTAAAAAATAATGAGATGTATTTTTTGCGGTATACTCCTTCCGTTTCGATTTAATTGTTGTTTTAAAATAATTTTTTTGTTTTAAAATAAGTGTTATTTTATATTTCAATGCATAATTTATTAAATTTATATGTTATTTTATCTTTCTATTGGTTGAAATGTGGTTGTGTTTATAAGTAATGACTTTTTATTTTATTTTGAAAATAAGCAAACTAAATGTTTTCTTAATCTGTGTGTAAAAACCTAAAAAGACAAATAAAATAAAACGGAGGTAGTAATAAACTTTTAAATTGTACAATAATAGAAAATTAACAAATCTTATACTAATAAAAACATTTTATTTTGATTTAACATTGGATCTTACACTAATATTAAGTATATATGCCTAAAATAACGACATTGCATTATTTAAAAATTTAAAACTATTTTTTCTTATATATAATTAGTTAATTAGATTTAATTAATTTAAGTATGTTTTAAAATAATTTAAAACAAATGAAAATAATACTCTTAAAAGATATCTAAGCTATGCTTAGTTTTAATGAAAATTATTTTCTTCGAGGAATTAGTGTTTGATAAAATAGTGTGATGGTCGGAGATAATTTAAGGAAGAGTTTGTTTACTTAACCCATTTGAGTTTTATGGTAAACACTAAATAAAAAAGATGAGTGAGAAAATGTGATTTGTGATTTGACAAAATTATGAGAGAAATTGCTTAAACTACCATTTTCCTAATACATGTTTTCATGTTTAGCTTAACCAAATTTAACCTTAGTTTTAAGGAGATAAATCATATTATATATTAATTGAGAAGCCACTTAAGTATTTTCTTACTTATGATAACGTAAAAAAGAAAAAAATAACAAGATGTTCTTATTTTAGTCGAATTATAACCAAAACATTATGACTTTTTCAAGAAAACTGATATAATCCAATATAACAAACTATGAATAACCAACATTTTCAATATGAACAATCAAATCAACCAATAATTATGATTTAGTGTGTATAAAGTTTAAAATTATTACAAGTTATGTTTAAACAGAACTCTAATATAATATTTTTGTTTCCTCTTTTTCCTAAAACAATATATACCAATTTAAACAAATATAAGAAGTTGCATTGAACTACATTAAATAATAATCCAATTTTAACATGATAAAAATGTTGTTTAATTAAAAATAATAGACGTAATTCAACATATAGAAAAGTAAATATTTGAAATAATAAAAAATAGTATATGTGAAATCACATATATGATTAAGATGAGAAGATAATGATACATAATATATTTTATTATACATATAAATTATAAAATAACTTAAAATGATAAAATATTTATCAGTTGTTATAATTCAACTCTTACATAAATGTTTGTTTCCGTGCATGAGCAAATTATAAATAATCTTACAAAATTATTTATAATTGTAAGATAAAAGTAAACAAAATCTAATTAACAAGATGTTCTTATTTTAATCTAACCCAAAAAGTTATGATCCATTTTTTAAAAAAAAATTGATAAATCCAATAACTAAAATATGAATAATCAACGATTCTTAATATAAACTAGAAAATCAACCAATTATTATGATTTTAGTGTCTATGAGTTTTCAAATTATTACAAGTTATGTTTATTAATGCAACTTTGTTTTAATATTTCTGTTTCCTATTTTTTTCTACAATAGTATATATCAATTTATACAAAATTTTAAAAATATATATAAGAAGGTGTATTGAACTACATGAATTTAAACAATAATAATCCCATTTTAAAATAAAATTTCTTTGTTTATTTAAATAATAGATGTGATTCAACATATCAAAATAAATATTTGAAATAATACAAAATATTACATGTGAAATCACATCATCTATATTATTAAAATGAAGTACAAAATAGAATTAACCTTATTTTCAACAAATTTATTACATTTGTTTTTCTTATTTTCAATTATTTTAACTACTTTATTAATTATTGATTTTTAAATAATCTGACAACATTTATTATAAAAGTACAAAACAGAGCTTACCTATTTTAATTGTTTATTATATTTTTACATTGTTTTTTCACTCTTTCAAACTACTTGATTAATTATATTACCATAATTATTCGACATCATTTATTTTATTTGTTAACCATTATAGTTTTATATTTTTGAATGAAATTGTTCCATTAGTAAAAGAATTCAAACCGGTCAACAAAGAATTATTGTTTGTTTACATAATCAGTTAAACATAGATATTGAGAGGTACATGTTCAGATACATATCGATTGTCTTAGTATCGGATTTTCTGGATTTTAAAATTAAATTTTGTTAGGATATTATAAATTTTCGGACTGAATCCGAGCCGGATATGAATAGGATTCTAGAAACCTAAGAATATATGTAAAAAATTAAAAAAATTATAAAAATATAAAATTAATGTCGCGCGGACGCGCGGATCAAGCTCTAATATCTAATTACGATGGAAACACAATGATACATAATATATTTTTTATTATAAATATAAATTACAAGATAACTTAAAACTTATAAACAAACAAAAAAAGTATTTATGAATTGTTAGAATTGAATTATTATGTAACTCTTTGACATCCCATCTCACTGAACCACTTTTATCACTTTCATTAGATGAGCTCGTTATCCTCTGTAAAACAGTTAACAACATGTGAAGAAGCAAAACCACCAAAAGCATATAGACAACAAAAAAAAAACGCAACAAATAGAAGCAAAAAAATTGAAGGAGGAAAAAGCTTATACATGGGGTCGAGTGGCACCTTGCCTGTTTCAAACTGACATTGTTTCTTCGGACATCTAAAGTTGTCATGCCAAACAACGGTGTCACAGTAACTGCAATATCCGCGACCAGATCTTAACATCTTTGATGAATTATACACTGTAAGGTTAGCAAAGCAAATGCATAATTTACAAATTTAAAGCAGTATACGAAAGAAAAAAGATAAAACCACAGACAAAATGAGCCCGTACCAATGCATTGGTTCTTAAAGGCTTCTCTCCAGTCAAAACCAGGATGAATATGGTTCAAGACTTTGTGACTGAAGTGAAGATCAAAAAGTGATCGCCACAGAGAGCCTTCATGCGTTGCTAGGTTCCATGAGCTACAAACATAACAGTTAAGTAAAAAGTAAGCAAAAGACTCTCAAACTTATTTTTTTAACGCTTGTACTTCAACTAAAAATATTCTTACAACTTTTAACCAACTGGGCCAGCAACAAAAGCTCAATGAAAAAGGTACCAGTAGGCATCTGAAGATTACTCTCATACAAATATGGGTAAAAACTAAATACATCACCCATGCAGGGTCATGAGACTGTGAGAGAGATAGATACACCGAGGAAGAGCAACAGTGATGCTTTTTGACCTCTCCCAAACTGAAGAGATACTACCTCTCCACCACCAAAACCCATGGCTTCATAATCTACTGATCTTTCATGAAACTTACAAAAACCGAAATACTGCGGAGGAGCGAAATCACAGATCTAGGAACACCGGAGACCACTGGCTGGAGCCAACTGGAGACTAAACCGGAGAAGAGAGCCATCACACCTACCTTTGCTCTAGCCTCCATGAAGAGCACTGAAGAGTGAAGAGAAGAGGAGGCTGTGATGTGAACGTCCGCACCTGAATGGTGCAATTCTGAATTCTTTGGTTTTAATTTTGCTTATAAACTATTTAAATGATTATAAACCATATGAGTAGAAAAATTTACTATTAATATGTTTATATGTTAGTTTCGTTTAAATTAAATTATATACATTTAAAAATCTATAACTTAACTTTTAGAAATATGCATTAGACCTGAATTAAATTTATTACAATTTTAACTTAATCAAACCAATAAAAATATATTTACATATCTTTTCTTATGTTATTATTTTTAAAAGTATTTAAAAAACTTATTTACTTAACAAATGTTTTGTAAACTATTTCATTCTGCATAGGACAAAGAAAAGAACCTATATTATATTAAATAGTAAATATATAATTATTTTATTTTGGTTTGAAACATGTATCCACAATCAGATATTTCAAGAACTGGGTCATGTATGACACCAAATCCGGAGTCAATCCAAAACACTACAGGAGATTGAGGTATTTATAGCAACGCATTATAGCGTTTATTTATGTTGCTATATTTATTTTTAATCGGTTTTTGTAAACGGTACGAATAGGTCGTCTTTTACAAAAAATGGTGGCTTGTAGAATACATAGCATTACGTATTTTAAAACGCTGTCGAAACTTGAAGCGGGAATAAGATCCGCTTAACAAGACCCGCTTAACAAGACCCGCTTAACACTTAGTGAAATTTTTACTCTCCCTCTCATCTCACTTAGAGAAATTGTTCTTTTCTCGATCGAGTTTCATGAAATTTCCATCTCACTTAGAGAAATTGTTGGAGTGAAGATGAGAAGAGATTTATCAGTTGGTTCGTGATTCATTTCGATCTGCTCTATTTCTAATCGACTTTCAAAAGCCGCCGAAGATCTAAACCTAGATTTATCAGTTCGCAAAGAAAGTGTTCCATTAAAGGTTTGTATTCGGCTCTGGCTTATCAATTTCATTATAAATTTATGGTTTAGAAAATATTATTGGGGGTTTAGGGGTTTCGATTTCAATTTGTGGCTTATTGTTTCAATCAGGGGTTTCGATTTCCTTTCATTATTGTGTATGACTAGGAAAAGAACCCGTGCAATATCGCACGGGGAACTTATTTGTTTAAAAAATATCACATTAAATATTATAATAATATATGTTAATTTATGTTGATATGATCATTTTCATTTATATTAAAAGAGTTCTCACAAAACACCAACATTTATTATATTAACTTAATAGTTAAATAAAAGTAATTATGTTATAAATTATAGTTTTTTGTAACTCATTAACAGCTTTTTTATTGAATGTTTAAATATTGTATAGTGTAAAGTGTTATTACGATTCGAAAACTCTAGAATTTTAACAATTTTTCACTTAAAAGATTCAAACTTATGTTAAAATACAAGAATAAACAAATATAGCTCCTCATGTTGTTTATATGTGTTTCTTCAAAAATCATTGAAAATCATTTAAGAGTGAATCTCTCTATTTGATTATTGTGATTTTCTGGTTGTAATTTGTCAATGACCACAACCTCTTATAGAGACGAAAGATTATATGGTTAATACCACAAGATTATAGTGGTTGAAATCAAATATTGCAATGTTTGATAACCAAACATTACAATGGTTAGTTAAGGATTGTAGTGGTTAACACCAAAAAGTTACAATGGTTTGTCACCAAATAGTACAATCAACAACAGTTGCAATGATTCATCACCAAATATATATTAGTTCTTCACTAATAATTATATTTACCAACAAAAAACTCATTTCATTTAAACGATGATGTCAATATTTTAATAGAAAATAAAAACTAAATCGAATTGTGCAAAAAAATGTTCATTCTTTGACAAGTTATTTTTTTTTTCAAAAACTTAACCATTAAACTATTCCATTGAAATTTTTCATAATATGAAAGTTGTATCTTTTCAAAAGTTTAATCATTAAAAAGATTTCATAATATAAATCTTTTAGAAACTCCTTCACAAAAAATCATGTTCATTTATCGAAGAGTTGTATATTTTCAGAAAATTAATCACTGAACCTTTTCATTAAACTCATTCATATATATATATATATATATATATATTCATAAGATTAGTTATTGAACCACATAAGTATGAATATATCGTGACCAAAGAGGCGTGAATATATCGTCACCAAAGAGCTATGAACATATCATGACCAAATAAGTGCGAACGGATTATCAACAAATGGGTGCGAATAGATCATCACCAAAAGAGTGCGAACATGTCATCACCGAAGAGGTACAAATGAGTTGTTACCCAAAGGGTGTGAATGAATCATTACCTAAGAGTTCAAACATGTTGTGACGAAGATGTGCTAATGGATCGTCACCCAAGAGGTGCAAATATTTCGTGGCCAAAGAGGTCCGAACATTTCGTGGTCGAAGAGGTGCAAACATTTTGTGACCGAAGGGGTGCGATCATTTGGTGTCCGAAGGGGTGCGATCATTTCATGTCCAAAGGGATGCGATAATGTTGTGTCCGAAGGGATGCGATATTTTTTGTCCGAAGCGGTGCGAACATTCCGTGTCTGAAGGGTGCGAAGATTTCGTGTCGGAAGAGGTGCGAAGATTTTTTTCCGAAGGGGTGCGAACATTTCGTGTCCGAAAGGGTGCGAACATTTCGTGTCCGAAGGGGTGCAAAGATTCCTTGCCAGTAGGGGTGCGAATATTTCGTGTCCGAAGGGGTGCGAACGTGTCGTGTCCGAAGGGGTGCGAACGTGTCATGTCCGAAGGGGTGTGAACGTGTTGTTTCCGAAAAGATGCGAACGTGTTGTGTCCGAATGGGCATGGACGTGTTGTTTCCGAAAGGGCA
The DNA here is from genome assembly GCA_905132765.1 of Moricandia arvensis. Classification (NCBI taxonomy): domain Eukaryota; kingdom Viridiplantae; phylum Streptophyta; class Magnoliopsida; order Brassicales; family Brassicaceae; genus Moricandia; species Moricandia arvensis. The sequence continues at coordinate 40,604 of CAJHQP010003755.1, read as the reverse complement.
TGGACGTGTTGTTTTCGAAAGGATGCGAACTTGTTGTGTCTGAAAGGGCATGGACGTGTTGTTTTCGAAAGGGCATGGACATGTTGTTTTCGAAAGAATGCAAACGTGTCGTGTCGAAAGATGTGTGAATGTGTTGTGAATGAAAAAGTGTGAACGTATTATCACCAAAGGGTGCAAATGTATTGTTACCAAAATAGTGCAAACTAAAGATCAAAATAATGTATATGAATAGTTATGATTTTTCAGATTTGTAATAGTTATTTTAAAATAGTATTTTTACAATTTATTTTGAATATACACATGATTATTAAAGAATATTTTATTGCATAATGAAAAGACACAAGTTTTGAAAACTAATATGCATTTTAAGAAAGCATAATAAAGTATTTTAACATTTAAGAAAAAATAAACTTTTTATAATGAAAAGACGCAACTTTTGACTTTACAATAAAAAATCACAAAATTAAAAGATATATATAATTATTCTATAAATTGATAATTTTAAAAATAATTTCAGTTTTAATTGAAAAGACACAACATTTCAACAAATAAAGCATAAATTTGAGGAAAAAATTACTTAGATTGATATTCATTTTGCCTATTTCGTTGTAGACCTTTTTGCACCAATTTTTTTTTTTTGTAACTTAATCAAAGGAAAATTGATTTACAAACAAAGTGATAGTTATATTTATAGATGAATGAGTGATACGGTGAAAAGACATGTCTTTCTATCAGGTAAATCACTAAATTCGATACATACAATTTTAAATTTATTATCAATTTGTAACAACTGTTTTAAAAAGTGAAGAGGTGTAATAAACTAATAGTTGCGGTGAAAAGACATGTCCCTCTAAAAGATAACTGTTCATTAAATTCAAATTTCTCAAATAATTAAGATATAAAATGTCTAGATAATTCTCTCTCTTTTGATGTTATTCAAAGCCAAAACACGCCATTCGTGTGTAACTCGCCCTTCAGAAAAAAGAAAGTATGTAAGGTTTAGTGTGTTTAGTCCCGGTTGCACCAGACTGGAGTCTCTTGACAAAAGAAGTAGTCCACTTGGACTGTATCATGATGGCTCACACAGTCACACTGCCAGAGGCAGGAGTGAACGGAAGAGGAGTTTGAGTCTTTGGCAAGAAGAGTTGGGCTCAAAGGCTTCCAAGTTATTTGCAACGTTTTTGGCACCTACATCATGAAATTCTACAAGATAATTTCATCATTTCAATTTGTCGTTGTGTTTTTTTTTCTCTCTATTTCTTTTTGTGACAATTTCATATCTACACTAAGCGTTGTTTTCTCGTTGTTGTTGTTGACTTTGCTTACTCTGAAGTGTTGACCCGTGAAGTTTTGTCTAATACAATATATTATAATAATAAGTTGATACCATGCATGTTGGGATCGTGTTTGACGTTGTATCTCACAGAGATTTTAAAAGAAGCAAATCATGAGGACCCCTCTCATGCTCCCTTCATGTAAAAGAAAAAAAAATCTGCATGCATCCTAATTAGGATCGTACATCTCTTGTATTAAAAAAAGAGAAATAAATATGGTCTCGTAGAAAAAAAAATAATGAAAAGAGGATATGATGTTTTATATATTTACCGTTAACATAAAGATAAAAAATGTGTTAAATCATCAGTAAGTGATAAACAACGAAGGTTTTAATTACAAATTAATTTATTTTTTTGTGTGTAAGTCATCGACTTTAATTTCTTGTTTCTTGTTGGCTGTTCAGCACTTGTGTTATCTTTTTGTTTTCCAAATTTTTTTAAAATATTTCTTTTCCATTATATCCAAATAACTTGTTGCAATTTTTTTATTTATCTTTCTTTCATTTTCCCCCTTTTAATTTTTTTCACGTTCTCATCTGGATCATCCTCTCTTTTACAGTTATGAATATTATAACTATACTCATATTCATATTATCCTATATATATATATATATGAGAAATATCCAAATATAGACCAAAAAAAGTTTTTGGTCTATATTGCCTTATATTTTTGGGAGTGTTCTTATTAAAAAAATTAGGTACTAGTTATAGGATCAAAAATTAAATAAGATCTAACTATATCGATAAATTATAAACTTACCTTTGTTTGAAATCATTAATTACATTTATTGGGTCATCAAATAGAATTTTTGAAGCGGATGTCGTATTCAAATATAAATACCCTGCAATGTACTTTTTACTCAATTACATATGTTATTTGCTATAATAAAAGAGATAATGGATCTTAACTGCATTAAATTCAGTATAAATTACTTGAGTATAATTTTGGATTAACACTCGTTATGATAATAATTGAACCTTTAGGATTTTTTGTGTCCAATTCCATTTTTATACTTAGTTACTTGTTCACCCAAAATTGTTAAACGTACTTTCCTCACACTATGATTTTAACAATTATAATATTTAATATTGGGGATTATGCATATTGTATTCTATATTATTTATATAAAAAAAACACTTCTCTCTCACCATTCAATGATCATGTCTATGACTATTTTGGAATTTATATCAATGCTTTTTGAATTCAAGGGTCCTCCTTCTATAACACCAACGACATACTGTATGATACAATAAAACTGTTAGCCGTATGTCATTAAATAAGATTTCAGCCAACATATAGTATGTTTTTATTATTTTATGCCTTAAAAGTTAACCGTTAAATTGTTTATTTGTATTGGCTAATAACCGAAACTGGTCATAATTAAGAAATTGAATTTTTCAAATTCAATTGAAACTTGCGAATTATTAATAATCTCAATTGTTGATTGATCATTAATACGTAACTGAAAACAATGATTCAAAATTTTATGGTTTTCAGTTTTTTTCCAAACTTCAAAATCAGTAATTAACAAAATATTTCCCTCCACAAATTATTCTTAAAATTGTTAAATATATTTACTATTAATAGATCCAACAATTGTTTCACTCTGCAACAAGTAATTAAGTAAATGTTACATGAGGACTTGTCGTGCAGGATATATCATCACATAAAAAGGGACATGCACACTATTTAACAATACAAAATAACTCTAAAATGTGAGTGCTATTATTTATGGAAGTGTTGGTGCAATGACAATGACAATAACAAAAAAAGGATACGTTGCAACAATGTAGCATGTAATGTAGATGAATGGTGATAGGTTAAGAAAACACGATTAACTTCATTATTTTGGCATAATTAAAATGTGACTATAAGAAAAAAAACCTTCTCATCTAGTAAAAGAAATTAAGACTAATAACTTCATTATTGCGTTTAGGATTTTTGGCTATCCAAACACAAATAACTCTTCCTATTATTTTTTGTTGACAACGTTTCATTTGAATATCTTCTAATAATTTTTAATCGGGTAACTGCATAGAACTTTTTCTCTTCACAATTTATTTTAGATTAGTGAAAATTTTACTTTTAGAAAGACATGGACATAGACTATTTATAGATCTTCAAAGACCTACATGAATAGTCACATCTTTTCAATTAATAGGTGGTTATTTTAAAATGACACATTTACAATTTATTTCCAATAGACACATCATTTCAAAAACAAATATATGAATAGTCACATCTTTTCAAATTGTAAATAATTATTTAACATAATATTTTTACAAAATATTTTGAAAAGACACATCTTTTCATAATATTTTTTGAATGGACACATCATTTGAAAAACAATATTCTAGAAATACATAATATTTTTTGTAGGGATTCACAACTTTTAGAATTAATTGGGTTTGCTATTATTAATAGATAAGTCATGGGTTTGGTCTGTGACTTATTTCAAGGATTTGTTTCACTATTTTTGTGACTAATTTCAATACTTTCTGATTTCGCGTTGGTCTGGGAGCTGTTGCGGTATGGTGGTAATGGATAAGTCATGGGTTTGGTTTCCGAGATATGAACTTGTATACAATATTTTATCAAAATATTGAACATAATGTAGTATCTTGAACTTTTCTACAACTTTCTGTGCTAATCAAATCGTTTTTATAAATTACAGGACAAGCACTGAGTATGAGGAAGGTGCACGTGCTTTTGTGTATGCATCAACAAAGAGATTAGGTAATCCTCTGTAGATGTTCTGTCTTTGTATCGACTGTCGGAATGTGTATCATCAAAACGCTGGCACAGTACTGGATCATTTGGTAATTAAGGGAATGGATCAAAAGTACAAGAGAAATGCTTGTTGGATTATCCATGGAGAGAGGAGGACTGAGAAAACAGTTGACGATCAACGTGCTGAGTTAGAAACATATGAGTTGTTTAGATCTGCCTTCTTTGAAAATGGAGATAATTCAGAATCCTCGAATAAGGATGGAGAACAGCCTGAAGTTGTTGGAAGTGAAGAAGAACTTGAGTCTAAGAAGAAATTAGAGGATGCAGAAACTCCTCTATACACGGAATGCCCAAACTACACCAAAGTTGCAGTAATTATGGGTCTCTACCGCATTAAAGTTAAGAATTCGATTCCAGAGAATTACTTTGATCAGCTTTTAAGTATAGTTCATTACATGCTTCCCAAAGGTAATTTGCTTCCAACATCAACATCTGAGATAAAGAAATTCTTGAAAATATTTGGTTTTGGATATGAAATCATCCATGTGTGTAAGAATGACTGCATTCTTTACCGGAAACAGTATGAGGCGATGAGTAGCTGCCCAAGATGTGGGGCTTCAAGATGGGAAATTGATAAGCATTCTGGTGAGACAAAGAATGGAATTCCAGCAAAGATACTCAGGTATTTCCCTATAAAAGAAATATTCAAGAGGATGTTTAGATCGGAGACAATGTCTAAGAATTTGCAATAGCATTTAAGTAATGCATCTGAAGATGGAACAATGAGACACCCAATTGACTCATTGACATGGGCTCAGGTCAATGCTAGATGGCCACTTTTCGCAGCTTAACCAAGAAACCTACGACTTGGTATATCTACAGATGGGATGAACCCGTTTTCTATCCAGAATACCAAGTATAGCACTTGGCAAGTTTTGTTGGTGAACTACAATATACCTTCGACGATATGTATGAAGTCAGAGAACATAATGGTAACCTTTCTGATACCTGGACCAACTTCACCAAGTAACAACATTGATGTTTATCTTGCTCCTTTGATTTATGATCTGAATGATTTGTGGAAAGAATGTATCCAGATATATGACTCATTATCCAAGGAGAAATTCACACGGAAGGCTATACTATTGTGGAGTATCAGCGACTATCAAGGTTTAGGGACCTTGTCTGGTTGTAAATTAAAAGGGAAACAAGGATGTAATGTATGTGGGAAGGATTCACCTTCATAAGTACGTCTATTTGGGAAATAGGAAACGACTTAGGCCTGGTCATCCTTACCGACACCGAAGAGTTTGGTTCGACAACACTACGGAGGAAGGGACTGTTAATAGAATTCAAACTGGAGGTGAAATATTTGAGCTGCTTAAGGATTATAAGAATGAATTTGGGAAACCTTTGGAGAAGAATAGCAAAAGGAAATGATCAGGTTTGTATGATGTTGAGGAGCTTAGCCATGAAGAATATGACGAAAACTCTAACCAATGGAGGTGGAAGAAACGTTCTATTCTATTTGATTTACCTTATAGGATTAGTACTCTATCAAAATAAAATTGTATAAATTGCTTATCATTTTCTGTGACTAATTTCTGTTTTTGTTTGTTGAGTTAGGATATGCCGGTGCGTCACAACATCGATGTAATGCATGTGGAAAAGAATGTCTCTGATGCCCTTCTTTTCCTTTTGATGCACAATGCTTAGTCAAACGATGGTGTAAAAGCATGACAAGATTTGGAAGACATAGGGATTCGACGTAACTTACACACTCATCAACGTGGAAAGAAAACATACTTACCTCTAGCTGCTTATTGGCTGAGCAAGGAAGAGAAGAAGAGATTATGTAAGAGATTATCTGAATTCATAGGACCAGATGGCTACTGTGCGAACATTGCAGACTATGTCTCACTCGATCCTCCTCTGATTGGTGATCTGAAGTCTCATGATCATCATGTTCTTCTGCAGAACTTGTTACTAGTTGCATTGAGACGGTTGCTGCCAAAAGGACCTAGGACTGCAGTTAGTAGATTATGCAACTTTTTCAGTAAACTATGTCAGCGTGTAATTGACCCAGAGAAGCTAATAACACTGGAGTATGAGCTTGTGGAGACGATGTTCCAAATGGAGAGGTTTTTTCCTCTATCTCTTTTCGACATAATGTTCCATCTCCCTATACATTTAGCTAGAGAGGCACGTTTGGGTGGCCCAGTGCACTTTAGATGGATGTATCAATTTGAAATGTACATAATGTTTTCTGTTTTTTTCTATTTCGTTGTTATATTTGTTATAAGCAAATTTCTGACAAAGTTTTCTTATGATGGACACTTAGGTACATGAAAACACTAAAATCGTATGTTAAAAACTTCGCTAGGCCAGAAGCATGTATGGCAGAAGGTTATTTGACAGGTGAATGTATTGTTTTTTGCTTGGAGTTTCTCAAAACATTTGTACCAGTTCTGCAAATTGTAATGAAGATGTTGATTTGGATGAGCATATACTTGAACGGCGTCCAATTCATAGGGCTACAGAAGTTACATTATCTGATAAAGAGCTTGACATTGCTCACAAATATGTGTTAATGAACACGGCAATTGTAAATCCATATGTTGAGTAAGTTATAATTTATAGTTAATAATTCTATATATGATTGGTTTAGTTAATTATTCTAAATCTTTCGATTGTAAATCAGAATGCATCTTGAAGAATTACAAGATAAGGACGTCTGTTGCAGAAGAAATCAATCTCTTTTGTGGAAGTTACATGGGGAACGGTTTCCACAGAGGCTAAAAGAAAATGTATTTACAAAGTTCTCCATACATCTCTTTTACTCAGTATTAATATCATAATGTTTTTGTTTATATCAAATCCCTACTAATTCAAAAGAGCATTCGACCCAACTAAGATGGTTAGCATTTGGTCCAAGACATAATGCTCAAACCTATAATGGCTATATCATCAATGGACATCGTTTTCACACTGAATGCTTAAAGCGTAAGACTCAGAACAGTGGAGTAGCATATGAAGCTTTTGCTATGAGTAGATCAAGTGTGAAAGATACCAATCACGTGGCAAATGTCGTTTCTTACTTTGGAGTGATTATACAGGAGATAATTATGTCGGACTACCACATGTTCCAGGTTCCATTATTCAAGTGTAAGTGGGCCAACAAAGGGAATGGTCTCAAGGAAGAAGATGACTTTATGCTTGTGAACTTCAGCGTTAACCAAGCAGCATTTCTCCAAGATCCATACATTATACCTTCTCAAGCAAAACAAGTGTTTTACTCCAGAGAAAATGACTCATCAAATTGGAGTGTTGTTACTAGTTGCATTGAGAGGGTTGCTGCCAAAAGGACCTAGGACTGCAGTTAGTAGATTATGCAACTTCTTCAGTAAACTATGTCAGCGTGTAATTGACCCAGAGAAGCTAATAACACTGGAGTATGAGCTTGTGGAGACGATGTGCCAAATGGAGAGGTTTTTTCCTCCATCTCTTTTCGACATAATGTTCCATCTCCCTATACATTTAGCTAGAGAAGCACGTTTGGGTGGCCCAGTGCACTTTAGATGGATGTATCAGTTTGAAAGGTACATAGTGTTTTCTGTTTTTTTCTATTTCGTTGTTATATTTGTTATAAGCAAATTTCTGACAAAATTTTCTTATGATGGACACTTAGGTACATGAAAAAACTAAAATCGTATGTTAAAAACTTCGCTAGGCCAGAAGCATGTATGGCAGAGGGTTATTTGACAGGTGAATGTATTGTTTTTTGTTTGGAGTTTCTCAAAACATTTGTACCAGTTCTGCAAATCGTAATGAAGATGTTGATTTGGATGAGCATATACTTGAACGACGTCCAATTCATAGGGCTACAGAAGTTACATTATCTGATAAAAAGCTTGACATTGCTCACAAATATGTGTTAATGAACACGGCAATTGTAAATCCATATGTTGAGTAAGTTATAATTTATAGTTAATAATTCTATATATGATTGGTTTAGTTAATTATTCTAAATCTTTCGATTGTAAATCAGAATGCATCTTGAAGAATTACAAGATAAGGACGTCCGTTGCAGAAGAAATCAATCTCTTTTGTGGAAGTTACATGGGAAACGGTTTCCACAAAGGCTAAAGAAAATGTATTTACAAAGTTCTCCATACATCTCTTTTACTCAGTATTAATATCATAATGTTTTTGTTTATATCAGATCCCTACTAATTCAAAAGAGCATTCGACCCAACTAAGATGGTTAGCATTTGGTCCAAGACATAATGCTCAAACCTATAATGGCTATATCATCAATGGATATCGTTTTCACACTGAATGCTTAAAGCGTAAGACTCAGAACAGTGGAGTAGCATATGAAGCTTTTGCTATGTGTAGATCAAGTGTGAAAGATACCAATCACGTGGCAGATGTCGTTTCTTACTTTGGAGTGATTATACAAGAGACAATTATGTCGGACTACCACATGTTTCAGGTTCCATTATTCAAGTGTAAGTGGGCCAACAAAGGGAATGGTCTCAAGGAAGAAGATGACTTTATGCTTGTGAACTTCAGCGTTAACCAAGCAACATTTCTCCAAGATCCATACACTATGCCTTCTCAAGCAAAACAAGTGTTTTACTCCAGAGAAAATGACTCATCAAATTGGAGTGTTGTAATGAGGGCACCGCCAAGAGGGTATCCATTGAGTTAGAAACAGAAGAAGAGTTTGTAGCTGCGCCAATATCCATTGAAGACAATGATGATTTGTGTAATGAATCTTCTGATGATGATAGTTTCTGTGTTAGGGCTGATTGTGATGGGGTCCTAGTAGTTGAATAATTAAGCTAGGTCTTTAGTTAGTAGTTAGTATTCTAAGGTAGTTAGTTCTTATAATTAGTATTACTATATATTTAGTTAGTAGTTGAAGAAGAGATAATTCAAATGATTATAGTTTCAGGTGAGACATCAAGAAGGAGAAACATGATGCACCTATACGTCGCAGTAAGCGCCAGAAAGGTGAAGATGCGAGTGTTGAACCATTGAAAACTCAGAGAAGACCCAGGAAGCTTACTGGATAAACAGCAGCAGAAACAATAACTGATATGCAGATTGGTACTCAGGAATCTGCATTGGAAGAACATCCTCTTGAAAAAAATTCAGAGAAAGGAAAAAAATCACCAGGAGAAAAAGGAGTATCACCAAAAAAGGATATAGAAGATCCGGAAAACGAAGGAGAGCCGCTAGAAAAAGATAGAGAATATCCAGAAAACGAAGGAGATTCGCTAGAAAAAGATAGAGAAGATCTAGATAACAAAGGAGAATCACCAGAAGACGCAGGAGAAGAACTAGAAAAAGGAGACGCAGATGGTACGCATCATCCAACTGAACCAGGCCTTGGTGAGCAGCCAGAGACCAAGACAAAGAGGGCGCACTAGGATGAGTAAAGTGGCGAAAAACATTGAAGAAAAGGTTGAAGTTGAATTTATATCTCTCGGTGAACATGTAGGGTATGGAGCAGTAGCACTTTCCTCATTTCTTGGTCCTCTTGTGAGAGAAGATGTACCAGTCCTTCTTGGAGATTGGAGACACCTTGATGAACAGAAAAAAGATACAATGCGGGAGGAAATTCAGGTATTTTTTCTCACTTGAAAATAGTAAAAGAACTCTCTTTACATAATTTCTACCATTATGTTAAGTTCTGAAACTCTTGTAGGCGAGGTTCAAACTGACAGAATAGTGGCAAAAATAATTTGTGTTAAAGCAGATGGGGTGTATATGGAGGTCTTCAAAGTCAAGGCTTGTTAGTCTTGTGCGAGATGTAGGGAGAATGGAAGATCTTATTAGATTAAAACCAAGCAATGTTCAATTTGTGTCAGCTTAGATGAATTGGGTGAAGATGAAGAAAGGCAAAGATTTTAAGGTTGTTTAGATTTAACTAATCTTTCTGTTTGGTTTTATTTGCATATGTTAAATTCTAATCTTACTGTTTGGTTTTATTTGAAGGTCCAAAGTGACAAATTCAGGGAATTGAGGAGAAACCAGATTCCCCACACCAATAGTCGCAATGGAATGGTTCGCTTAGCTCATGAAATGGTATGATTCTGTTGATAAAATATTCCACGTACTTGTAATAGTGTATCCTTTTGTCACTTGTAGAAGAAAAACAATTCAAACCCCACACAAGTGACTAGGAGTAAGGTATGGATAACAGGACATACACATTCAGATGGGAGACATGAGTTTGAGGAACTATTGCAAACATTCAAAATCTTCTAGTGTATTATTTTTCTTGTTGTCCGAATTTTCAGTTTCTTATGCTATTACTGTCTTATTCTTTGAAATCAGAAAAAATCAAAACGACTGATAGTGAAATGAAATCCACTGTCAGTACGAGTGTTAACGACGATGCTGTGAGTCAGGTCCTTGGAAAAGACAAACAAGGAAATTTTAGAGGAATGGGCAGAGGAATAACTGCTACGAAGATAGCATTCATGCAGGCCAGAGACTCAAATGTACAGATGCTTGAAGCTAAACAAGCTCAATTGGAGGACGTAGTACATGGATTGACTGCATCAAAAAGTGTAAGTTAACATCAATTTTGGTTATTATAAGTTGAATTATGAGGTCGGTGATTATAGTTATAATATGATTCCTTTTCTTTTTCTCTCAGAATCATCTTGACGGTGTCTCCATTTCTGAGGTCAGTGAGCTGAGCAAAGGACCTTGGTGTCAGATTTTCGACTGGTGTTCAGTGGATGATGTTGTCATTGGAGAAGAAGAATTCTGCTCATCTAAACCAACATACAAAATTGGACGAATGTCACTTGGCTGTATGCATGCTGGTGCTATTTTAGTTAAGTCTGTTACAAATGAAGAAGCACCTATCTGGAGGCCTACGACATCTTTTACCACACTTGGCGAAACCGTTAGAGTGAATATAGCATAGCAGCTTGATAAGCTCATTCTGGATGAAGACTACTCAGCAAATAATAAGACTGTTGATTCAACGGTAAGTAAATATGTAAATATGCTACGGAATCATGTTGATAATAATCTAGTGTTGGTTTTGTGTGTTTTTAAAAATGGCTTTGTAGGCTACAGATGCAGAAGGGGATATAATCCTAATCTATGTACTTGTTGCTGAGGGTCATCTCCAGTCAACTGACCCAAAAAATTGGTAAACAACATTCCTTCGGGTCCTAGTGCTGCTATTGTCAAAGTAGATAGGGTAGTTAATGAAGATGGTTCTCTATGGAGACCAAATGTGGAGAAGTTGAAGATTGGTGATGCACTCGATGAGAACATCCCATGGCCTATCCATAAGATTTAGGGCTACTGTACAAGCAAACAACGATGAACTGATGTCGAAAGGTAGATCACATGCGGTAAGACTCTAAACATTCTCAGTCTTGATTGTTGTTGGTAATTTTCTTCTGTGGCTGAATGATTTGTTGTATGAATTTTCTGTTTAGAGTGCAAGTAACAGCTCTAACACCAGCAAGAATGAGAAAAAGAAGTGTCTCCTCTTAGATTGCAAAAGATCAGGGGAAAATGTTGCAGAAGGTCGAGTTTTATCGACTAATCCAGATGATGTCATTCATTTTGTTCGCTTAGGCCCCAATGCAAGCAAGATATGGGTTGGTGTTCCTCTGATTGAAGATGCACCACTTTGGAGAACTATTTCAGAACTTCAAAAATCATTATTTATGCTCAAGGAAGTATAATTGCTTGGCCAAATGACAAACTCCTTTACATATGAATGCTCAAGGAATGTCGCATAAGAAATCTTCTATGTTTTTCTTTTAGAAAATGTGAATGCTCTTTAGTATCTTAAAAAAAATAAGCTTATGTCTGTGTTGATTTGTATTATGTACTACTTTGAATACTTGGTGTGTTGCTTGGTTATTATAATTTTAAGAAAAATATGCATTATTAATAACAAATCATCTAAATTATTAAATTCATAGATTATAAATAAACTAAATAAAAACATTTGCATTAATAATAATAAAATGTAATGTTTCAAATATTTAAATCGAAAACCCTAAATGGTTTAGGGTATACCATTTAGGGTATAGTTCATCTTGACACAAATTTCATAATCAAATTTATTTAAAAATAGTTTTTCAAAATAATAATGGCATAAAATATAATCTTCAAATATGTTTCATCATTCAAAACCTAAACTCTTAACCCATAATAGTTTTGGGTATAGAGTTTAGGGTATAGTGTTCCAATCTTGACACATAATACATAAAAAAATAATAAACTACAAAAAGTTAATTTTAAATTAAATTCTGTAACAATAATAACATGAAATCTAATCTTCCAATATTTTTCAATTATTCAAAATCTAAACTCTAACCTTTATACCCTAAATGGCTTTGTATACATTTTTGTGTCAAGTGTTTCAATCTTGACGTATTTTTCATAAATTATAAACAAAAAAACATAAAAAAGAATTTTGAACTAATTTGTAATGTTTTTATGATTGTTATCTAATTACTAATTAATTATAACACATTTTTTCATACAATTATTTTTAAAACATTTTAAATCAGCATTTACTCTTAACCTGATAAAGCAGCCAATCATATTATATCACTAAGATAGCTATTCTAAACCACACGATCTGATTAACTCCTCACATTTCACTGTTAAATCAGCACTAACTCGTAGCCCTTTAACCTACTCACATCTCAAAATATCTCTCGTTTCTCCCTCAAAAGAAAGCAATCTCATATCTCTTAAGCTCCACGATCTCTACAACCTGTGTTTTATGCTCCACGATCTCTACAACCTTCTCTTATTTATTAAGCTCCACAATCTTTACAACCTTCTCTTATGTCTTACCCTCTCTGTCGAAATTTGTAACCCTCTCCGATGATGAACCCTTACTTTTGTCGTCTTCTCTGAAGAGATTTGGGTCGTAATCAGCGTTTTCGGCGCCGCAAGAAACAGATACAACAACGAGGTACAATTAATCGTCTATTTTTTTAATCTAATCTTTATGTTTCACAATTTGATACTTAGTCGGTGCCGCAAGGCTGCTTCGGATCTGTTTCTTTTTTGTAGTTTTCCTTACGGTTAAAGCACGAACGAGCAAAGGTGGCAGGGACTCCTAAAGGTTAGGTCTTTCTTACATATTAACCTTAGATGAGACAATTTCTACATAGCAACTGATGTAGGTTTCTCTATATGCAGGTTTCTAATTGAGGATTTCATATTACGGTAAACTTATTTCTAATTGACAATTTCTAACATTGTTCAACCATTTAATTGTTGCTTTGCTATTCTATGATTCAGAAATGCTAGCTAGGAAAGAAATAGTCTTAGCACTTTCGGCATGTGGATCATTCCACCACTCCACCAACAACCACAACAAGAAGCAGCTGATGTTCCACCACTCCACCAACAGCCACGACAAGAAGCAGCTGATGTTCCACCACTCCACCAACAGCCACGACAAGAAGCAGATGATGATGTGGTCGAGCTCACAGAACGACAGTACCGGAGAGCACAACAAGAAGCAGAGGATGATGTGGTCGACCTCACAGAACGACAGTACCGGAGAGCTCTTGGATACTTGATCCGCATTGAGGAAGATGAAGAAAACATCGATCCAATGTACCGAAGAGCTATGACTAACATTCGAAACAAGCTAGGAACCTTGTCTCAATGGAGACGCCCAAAACAAGAGGAAGGAGAGTCTTCCAGAGGCGAACTTTAAGGAGCAAAAGCTGAATGTAATTTGTTCTTTTTTGATGTAGCTGACTGAATTTTCCAGTTTATGTTTTGGGTAGTATGAATCTTGAAGTTGATTATGCTAACCTGTATTTTGCATTTGGATTGGAATTAAATTTTCTTTATTAAAAAGAAATAAATTTAATTTCGAATTTGATATTTAATATATCAGAATTAAACTAAATTGTCTGGCTATGAAGAATTGTATTAGCCTATTGCACAAATAAAATGCATTACCCGAAAAAGTAAAACAAAACGCTGTATTACAAAATTCATATAATCGCGCTTAATAATACGCTATCTAAAATGTTGTGTAACCCAAATTAATTACATACAAAAAAGCTATTGTATTACAATTATATACCAATAGCATTTAACAAAACGCTATCAAAAATGTTGTATGGTCTGACACAAGTACCAATTATAACATTAATAATCAAAGTAATGACGAAAATTAAACGCTATTGTAAAGTAAACAATTGCAAATAATAAAACGCTATCGTAAAAGTAGCTATCGTAGCATAACAGAAAAGCGCTACGATAGCTCTCGGACCTATTGTCACGGTGGAAGACACATCGTTTCTAACAATGCTACGATAATTATAGATAGCGTTTATTGGACACTATCAATAAACACTATCAATGAGCGAATTTCCTGTAGTGAAAGTAACACATTTTTTTTTGAAAATTTCATTTACCTTATTTATCCTAGAAGTTCGAGTTATTCACAAAAATGTTATTTTTTTCCCGAAAATACGTGTTTTACTCTATCAACCTCATCTTCACCAAGTATTTACAATGTTGTCATTGTCATCAATACATCAACCACCATGAACAACCAATTTGAAGCTCTTAATGCACAAAAAATCAAACTCTTTCTATATCATTTCTTATGCACACAAACCACATCTCTTTTTCTTCTCCTCAAAATTATCCAAAAATCCTAAGATTTTAATTCCAAACTTTGTAAAGTTCAAAGAGAATTGAAGCTCATGATTCTTGGTCATTAACGAGTTGGTGGCTTTCTTGATCATGTTCCGTGTGTTTGGAGAAGCTAAGCAAATCATCTCACAGGTTCAAGGTATGAAATCAATTTTTTTTAGATCTGTTCGCGAAGCTAAACATTCTTATGGTCAATGCATAGGTTAGTTTTTTAATTGACCTTTTGTGTGTTTTAATAAAAGACTTAACTTTCCTTTGTTAACAAAAAACGATAAACCAAGAAGACTTCTCGAAAAGTTTTCTCAAATAAACATGTTAGTTAATTGATCTAAGTTTTTCAGAGATTTGACTCTTTATAGAAGACTTCTAGGGAAGTCTTCTATACTGTTAAATGAAGTCTTCTCACTCTTGCAAGAAGTTTGCGTATGTTATTTTTGCAATTGACAATAAATAGTAAAACATTTAATATTAATGACAAGACTTCTTGAGAAGTCTTCTTAAAATTTATTCCGGGTTTATGGTTAAACATTTGGTTATGAGAAAAAGCTTCTCTTAAAAATTCAAATATAGTCAATTGCAAAAGTAACACAAACAGACTTTTTGTGACAGCAAGAAGACTTCATGTGAACATAAGAAGACTTCTCTCGAAGTCTTCTAAGATAAAGTCAAATATCTGCATTACTTTGGTCAATTGCAAAACTAATATGTTTATCTAGAAGTCTTCTCTGAGAATTTTGAATTTGAAAAAACTAATCTGTTTATCTAGAAGTCTTCTCTGAGAATTTTGAAATTTTTTCAAATTCAAAAGTAAACCAATATTTACAAAGGAAAACTTTTCAAGATGTTTATTGTAGAGTAAACTTCTTAAGAATTTTTCTTTCGTAAATTTGCAATTGCAAAAATGAACTAGATGAAATTTATAACTTATTTGGTGATAATTATGATGTTACAAATATTTATGTTTACTAATGCTTCTAGCTAATCTGCTTCTATGTTAGATTTTCAAAAGTGCTAAGTAACTTCAATATATCTTTTAAATTTCAAAAGTGTTAAGTAACTTCAAGAAGATCAAAGTCATGTGGTTTAATGTGTCTTCCTAGATCATAAGATATAATTTTTAACTTTCATGAGATTTAGAATTTCAACTTTCACTTAAAATTCAATATCTTTTGTGAATTTGACTAAGTTTTTTTTATTTTTTTTTTGTATTATTGTCTTTTTGCTATGAGTATGTAGAATGTCAATAACTTCAATAATGTCAAGTACTTTTGACAACATATATTGTAAACATGAACATATTTACCAAATATTTTTCATTAACATCTCTTCAAATTTACAAAAGAATTCACAACTAAAAGAGTACACATACAAATCATGAGCAAACCATAAAAAAAATTATTACACATAGAACTAGATATCATTCCTCGACATAGAGAAGCTTGAACTCCACTTGATATCATCCATTTGTACCACTTTAGACAGAAGACTTCAGAAGACTTCCTGGAAAGTCTTCTAGCATAAAATGCATTAGAAGACTTCCTAAGAAGTCTTCCAAGTATCTTCTAAGAAAAAATTCAAAATTTTTTTTTCTATGCTTAAATAATAAACAAAACAGTCACACAAATTGAATCTATAATTTTTATAATCTAATATAGAAAATACACGAAAGTACATATCCAATACTTTTACCATTTTGGCAGAAGACTTCCTGAAGATTTCTTTGGAAGTCTACTTCCCAAGCAGTCTTCCGATAAGTCTTCTGAGAATCTTATGAGAAGTCTTCTGAAGTCTGACTCAAATATGAAAAATCTGCATATTCAAAAACATTCAAATGACTTCAAAACAGAGATAAACTTCAAAAATAAATTTTGAAATTCTTAAATAATAAACAAAACAGTCATATTAGGTTGAATCTACAACTTTTAGAATATAACATATAAAATACACAAAATTACATATCCAAAATTTATAGGTCTACTTTTGAAGGAGTGAAAGATGAGAACCATGTAATGAAAAACCTGAAAAACAAAATAAATTAGTGAGAAAGACATAAGAAAAAAATGAGAAATAGATTTAAATTTTGGTGTTTTCAAGTTCAAAAAGATTAGAAAGAGGTTGGAGAGTTTTAAAGTGAGAAAAATTACATTTTTGTTACAGTCATTGGATAGGAAGAGAGATAATGTGTAATTTTTCTTTATATAAAGAAACAAAAATTCCAATTAGGTTAAATATTTTCGGTTCAGAAGACTTCTAGGGAAGTATTCTGAGAAGTCTTCTAAAGTCTGACTTAGATCTAAAAAAATCTGCATATTCAAAAATATTCAAATGACTTCAAACAAAGATTTTTTTAAAAATAAAGTTTTTATGCTTAAATAATAAACAAGACAATCATATTTGGTTGAATCTATAATTTTATCAGTGTTTTGAAAATCGTATCGGACCGGCCGGTCGAATCGGTCCGACCTTGACTCATTGAAGAAACCGAGTTCGGTTTAAAAACCAGATTTGCAAAAAACCAGTAAAACCGCCTAAAAACTGGTAAACCCAGTGACTCAGATCAAATTCAAAACACAGTCTAAAAATTAACATATAACTATTGTCTATTCAGTTGTTATTAAAATTCAATATTCCATTACTCAAAATTTGTTTTTCTACTAAATTCTATTTTCTTAACAAATAATTATCTTCTTAGCACTCATTGTCAGTAACTTTGATGGTCAATCATTTGGTTTTGATCAATTTTAATTTACATAGTATTCACATGTTTATTGTATATATAGATAGATTTATGTTTATTGTTTATTTTTCTAGTTAATAAAAAATAACAAATAACATATCATATGTAAAACTACTTTTTATGTTTATATAGTATATATATATATATATATATAATTTTTTAACTATAGAAAACCCAGTTCAACCAGCTGAATCAGTCCAACCAGTCAACCAATAGCTATACCAAGTCAGTGTCCGGTCCGGTTTTCAAACATTGATTTTATAATCTAACATATAAAACACACAAAAGTGCATATCCAAATTATTTAGGTCTATTATTGAAGGAGTGAAAGATGAGAAACATATAATGAAAAACCTGCAAAAACAAGATAAAATAGTAAGAAAGACATAATCAAAATGAGAAATAGATTTAAAGTTTGGTGTTTTCAAGTGCAAAAAGATTTGAAAGAGGTTAGAAAGTCTTAGAGTGAGAAACATTATATTTTTGCTACAGTCATTTGATAGAAAAGAGATAATGTGTAAATTTTCTTTATATAAAGAGACAAAAATTCCAATTAGGTTTCATTTTCGGTTCATAAGACTTCTAGGGAAGTTTTCCTAGAAGTATTCTGAGAAGTCTTCTAAGTCTGACTCAAATCTTTAAAAATCTACATGTTTAAAAAATATTCAAATGGCTTCAAAACAGAGAAAAACTTCAAAAATATTTTTATGCTTAAATAAAAAAACCAACAGTCACATTAGGTTGAATCTATAACTTTTTAGAATGCAACATATAAAACACACAAAAGTACATATCCAAAATTTATGTGTCTACCTTTGAATGAGTGAAACATGAAAACCATATATTGAAAACCTACAAAAAAGATAAATTAGTGAGAAATACATAGGAAACAATGAAAAATAGATTTAAAGTTTGGTGTTTTCAAGTTCAAAGAGATTAGAAAGAAGTTGAAAAGTTTTAGAGTGAGAAACATTATATTTTTTTTGCATCCATTTGATAGGAAGCGAGAAAATGTGTAATTTTTTTTATATAACGAGACAAAAATCTTAATTAGATTAAATATTTTCAATTCAGAAAACTTCCAAAGAAGTCTTCTAAATCTCAAATTTACTATTCATCCAAGAAGTCTTCTAACATAATGCATTAGAAAACTTCTTGAAAAACTTCTTAGGAAGTCTTCAGGGAAGTCTTCCAAACCATAAAATCAAATAACTAAATAGCAAAAAAAAAACACTTCATGAAATTTGAAATCAACTTATAAAGTGTTTAGTATACACAAAACTAAACACCTATGTGTCAAGTTTATTTATTTTTTTAAGCATTTAAGATTCCAAAATCTAACCCTAAAATACAAACTATACTATAACATATGTTACCAATCCCTAAACCAAAGACTATCATGACTCAATTTAAATTCACCCACCTACGTTGTAAACAATTCAATTTTAGTTAATATAAATTTACATCATTTATAAATGTCTTACATGATTTGAATTTTTTCCCTATCAAAATATATTTTATAAATTTTATTAATTATTTTTAAGATCTAATACATGAGAAAACTTCTTGGAATACTTATGAAATATTTATGGAAGACTTTGCATTAAGCGGGAAACTTAAATTCTTAAATTAGTGATTAAGCAAGAAACCTAAATTCTACTTAAATTTAAGCGGAAAATGATAGACTTTGTTGTGAAGTCTTCTAGGAAACGTATAATCAAATAAATAAGCATAAACATTTCTTAAACTTAAAAGAAACTAAGATTTTTTTTAAAAATCAAGTTATTAGATAGTTACTAACACATATTTGTCAATTAAAAAAATAAAAATAAAAGATAAGATTTCAAAATCAAACCCTGAAATACCAGGAATACTAAAACACATGGTACCCAAATCTAAACCAAAGATTATCATGACTCATTCTACATTCAGTCATCTATGTTGAAAATAATTTAGTTTTAGTAAATCTAAATTTACATCATTTATAAATATTTATAGTTACATGATTTCAATGTCCCCCCATATAAATATTATTTATCAAAAACTTAAATTACTTTTAAGATCTACTGTACGAGAATACTTTCAGAGAATTCCCAATAAGATTTCTAATGAAGTTTTCTCACGTGGAGGATTATAATGGTAAAACTCAATACATGTTTTTGTTTGGTCATAAGAAGTTTGTTGTAATTTCACTAGTCTTTTAGATTATTTTTGCATTTAATTAAATTTTAGGTACACTTTTATATTTAAAATCAAGTTATGGGTCATATTTGACAAATTTATCTTCATTCAAATGTTCATAAGATCCATTATTCATAACAATAAATATGAGAGTCCAAATATTTGACTACATAGCTCACAATAAATGGAAAACTATAACTCTATCTATTTCATTTTAATTTATGTTTTGGTATTTATTTTGTTTGAAAAGTGATTTTTCAAATTTCTATACAAAACTTTAATGTTATTTAGTGTTGGCTATTTGAATTATGTAGTATAATGTTTTATTGATTCGATTAGCTGTAATTTATAAAATTTAATAGAAAAGAGGTAAATGAAAAATTAACAATTTCTTAATAGGCGTACAAAAAAACTTAAACATCAACTAATTTTAAAACGAGGGAGTATTTAAATAGAATTTTTTTCCAAATATCTAATTCACCATCAAAACACCATTTCTTTACGAAAATCTCCAAACAATCATCGAAACATTAAAGTGCATTTATATCTGTCCTTTCATATTTTATAATCCAAAATTAAATTGTAGTTTAATTTAAATCGAAGTTTTAAATTTTACACGGTCAGAAAACAATAAAATCATCTTAAAACTTCTCCATTCTCAAAAATTAGATTTTAAAACTGGTTTTGAGTAATATAATTAAAAAACTCATTTTAATGGATTAATTAAGAAAGAATAAACTAGAGAATAAAAATAATACAAAGAATAACCCTCTAACTGCATGTGTCCTTTTCTTCTCACTCTGCAGAACTTTGTTACCAATATATTTTTTGGTGTTTATATATTTTTCTCTCAATACTAATAATGAGTAGTTTTTATGTTAAAGGCTTAACTACAAAGACTGACTCGAGACCATGGAAGGGAATATGGGATAGTTTCAGAACAGCCTTTAACTCGAATCAGATATGGCACTTAACACGCTCTGGGTCAGCAAGATTCGATGGTCTTCCGGGATCTGGTTTTCACCAGATACACCTAAATTCTTAGTCATCACATAGACAGCAGTACATGATCATATGGCAATGAGAGAGAGGGCTTTAAGAAGAAACTCTCAAGTTGATGGATCGTGTAGTCTTTGCACGTACACGCAACTGTATATTATCACTTTGTGGCAAGGGACAAGGGTGGTGGACGATACGAAAACGTAATATCAAATTTAACACATTCAAAAAAAATTAATAAGTTTAAAACATGGGTACACATAGATGAGTTAAAACACTGAAAAACATAGCTAAGTTCAAACACATGAATAAATTCAAAGTCACATGAAATAGATAAAACGTAGACACAATCACACTTGGGGCTGAGATGGTCCTTGAGATGCTCCTTGTGCTTGAGATAGATCTCCCTACAAAATATATTATAGTGGTTAAAAGAGACCGATACAGAATCCTTCTAATTAGTAGTTAAACAATGAGCATCATACCAAAATCTCTTTTCTTGGTCGACCTCTTGGTCTTTTGGGCGCATTCTCGACCCTCTCACTAGCACATGTCTGTATGTTATGACCTTCTTCTCGACAGTTAGAGCAAGTTATGATACGTTTGTCTCTGCTTAACTTGTTTTTGTTTGATGAAGATGAAGATTCGTTAAGACCTTTCTTCCTATCATGATTACTTGGTCTTCCACGATTTCCTAATCTAAATGGTGGTGGCAGAACTCCTATCCTACCTAATCTAGGCCATAACTTCATACCTTGGACAGGTTTGATTCCTCGGCTATATGTCTGTCGCCACCTTGTTGATGTGTAGTAATCAACCACATAATCATCAAACCTAATCTTCTTTGCAATTATTACACACGCAGCATGTATACAAGGAATTCCTTTCACCTGCCATTTCATACAACCGCATGTCCGCAAGTCCATGTCTACACTATAGGCAACACCATGATAATCAATCTCATGACAATTTCCACATGCCAAGTACCTTCTGCAATCTTTTGCCTTCTCCTTTGTCAGTTCAATCTCAGTATGTACCCTTTTAGTAAACTTAGTCTTTAGTCTACCAGCAATAATAGCCCTATTCGCGTTACGAACCATACATTGCCTCCTAATATCCTCTAACATATCAAGTAGTGGTTTTTTCCTTGCTTCCCTTATGGTTTTATTGAACGACTCACAAAGATTGTTCAAGTTGTCATTGCAACATGATCCTTGTCTAAAGAATGCTCTAGACCATGTTGGAGGATTTTGGAGAAGAAGAGTGTCATGCGCACCTTTGTTGTACTTCTTAAGTGATTCTAAAGCATCGTCATACTCTCCTTTAGTGTAGCAGTGTGCTATGATCCAGAACATACGCTCTAACTCTGGATCCTTACTATCTCTCTTCCAGTTAGACAAAATGTGTCTTGCGCACATACGGTGTTCAGCTTCAGGTAGCTCGTTTTTAACAGCATTCACCAAACCCTGAGTTTTATGCATTTTAGTTACATTAACAATGAAAATAGAACAAAATACTACTAAACATTAACTACTAACATTTTGTTTATCTGATATGATGGTGAATCTAGCCCCATCTTGTAGTCCAAGATCTTTCTTCAAGTGTTTAACAAACCACTCCCAATTGATGTTGTTCTCCACTTCCACCACAGCCCAAGCTATTGGAACAATTCTGTTGTCACCATCTCGTCCGATCGCAGCCAACAAATGTCCTTTTATATCCCATTTCAGAAATGCCCCATCTAAACCTATGATTGGCCTACATGTTTCAATCCAAGTCTCTCTCTGAGCCGTGAAACACATGTATAGACGGTCAAACCTTTGTTTGCTTTGTATAACAGGTCCTGGGACAGTCTCAATCTCCATTGTAGAGTAAGGATTTGTGCGAAGAATCTCTGCTTGGTAGTCCCAAATACGAGAAAAATGGGTTTCATGGCTGGCTTTTCTTTGATTGTAAAGTTTAGACTTAGCTTTACCACATTGTTCTTCTGTGACAATTAGATTATATTCTATTTTTATCTCATCAGCCATCTCAGACCTTGTGAGCTTTGGATTCAGTCTTAACCTTTCTTCAAACAACATAGCAATTGAAGATGTCTTCAACATCTTCGAGTATCCTGATCTTAAGCAAGTATGCTCATTGACATAAACTTTAATCTGCATCTTATGTCTTCTTCTTTCATAAGAGCAGTATATTCTCCAAGGACACTTAGACTCTACATCAGAGCACTTTGCACCAAGTTGCATAGCACATGATTTGTAAAGTTTGATGTCATACCTTGTTCTTAGTGAATACCTAAGGAGAGCAACTTTGAAATCAGATGCACAACCATACATCTTCCCCAAATACAAAAGCTCTTCACAGCCTTGTGTATTTGCGACTTCTTCCCTACGCTCCAACTCTTCTTCTTCATCATCAGACGACAATGGATCGGGAATAGTATCATCATTCCAGATGTCGTCTCCACTGTCCCCATCGTTTTCAACCACCTCATCATGAGCAATATCTCCAAACTGGTCATGTAGGTCTCTGACAACTTCTTCTTCGACACCTATACCATTCTCCTCAACCTCGTCTTCCACAACTTCACAATCGTCATTTTGTGCCACAGCTTGCATATCTACTCTAACATATTGTCCTACACGTTCAGCAACGCTCTCTTCTCCATCACATGATCCACCAGTGTGACGAACACGACCAAATTGTTTAGTCTTAGCCATCTCTTACAATCACCGTCGTTGGAGAAGCTTCGTCGTCAGTCGTCACTAAAGACACAATTGCCGTCGTCACCAGATTTAGGGAGGTAAGGATTTAGGGTTCGTGAGTTTTCTCTTACGTACATGTACAATTTTTTTAATTAATTAAAACTACGTAGTTTAATATATACAATGTTTTTTCTCTTTTGTAACTTCTTTTTTCTTGTTGCACTTTTATTTTTAATTACCTAAAGCTACGTTCACAACTTAACAGACGTGACGTTTTTATTAATTAAAGTTAACGTTGACTTTTGCTAAGTTAAAGTGGATGTGTCAACTTAAGAACAAGATTAAAATAACCAATATTCAAGAGTTGGAAATTTAAATTACTCATATACAAGTTAAAGGTTTTTTTTGCTTTTTTTTGAAAGTTCATGGTTTTTTTTTGTTTTTTTTTTGAAAGTTCATGGTTATTTTGGTGGTTTTCTCTAAGAAGAAGTATTGTGATATTGATTTAAGTGTTTGGTTTCAATAATTGGTATCAGAGCTTCATTGAAACCAACACAGTACGTACCTGTGATAGGAAGGAGACTACGACATGGGAGACTTAGCTGTAGTTGCTAATATTAAAACGAAGGAGGGTAGTTCAGCGATCCAATATCCAATGCTCAACACCACCAACTACACCACCAATATTAATTTTATACAATTTTATTAAATATATTTATCCAAAATAAATAGATAAAAAATCTATCTAAAATTATAATTTTAAATATAAACATATATATATATTCTTAAATATAATTAAATATAAAGAAAATTGTTTATTTTATTTTAATTTTATGCTCAATAAAATCAAAATTATATTAAAATATTAGTAAGAAAATAATAAAATCTAAGATAATAAATTTTATTTTTAAATTTAGTTTGAATTTAAAAATTTTATTATTGTATATGGTGCAGAAAACCACGTAGTTGATGGTATAACGAAGACTCAATTTCACCGTGATAACTACAAAAAAGTGCAAGGGTGTTGGAGATAATATTCACATTAAAAATATAAGAGATTTGAACCAATTGATTTACCGCCAATTAATTTAAAGTTAAAAGCTTATAATAAACCCATAAAACTTAACCGAATATGAAGAGGTCTTTGCACAGTTCACAGAGATGGCCGGTAAATGTGCAGGCGAAGTAGGTGAGGGATTGCTGAAAACAATCACCCTTCTCTTTTATTTGCCTGATCAGGTTAAGACCATGTCACTGATTTTTTCTTCGGTTTGCAGATCAGTGAACTTATCAAGAGGAGGGATGAGATATGTGCAGCATACACAATTTTCCCACCAACATAGCAAAATTCAAGCAAGAACAGGAGCTTGGAGCGAAGAGAAGAACTAGACGAAGAGCAGTCTTTTAATGGAAGCTATTGAAGGAGTCCCAATTAAGGAAGAAAATGGAGTGAAGAAGAAGAAATGATATTATTCAGCTGAGGCAAGATAAGAACTGAAAAAGATTAATGAAATATTGAGTTTCATTTCAGGCACATAGCTACATTCCAATAATGATGTTTCAGTGATAATCTTTTAGAAAGTACCTTGCCGGATTCAGATTCACTTCCTCCTCAGCTTCTCCTTTGCCGTAAGCTTTGTTGAATTCATGTGTGTCCTGCTGGTTATTGCCGACATCTTCTTCCCCTCCAGTTCCATGTTTACTGTATGCAGTTTGATGTCCACCATTGTTGTCTCTTTCGGATTCATCCTTCCAGATCTGGAAACCACATTCAGAGATTTCTAATTCGCTGCTGAATTCAAACCTTACCTCTCTGCTAGTAACTTCCTCGTACAAGTATGAAGGAAACAGAAACAGATGTTTTCTTTGAATCCTAGGAATGGTGTAAACACTGATATCCTCAATGCCCTTGCCTATAAGACGACACAATAGTTGTTCGAGTTCTCTGGCTTGCTGGTTTGGTGAAATCACTACGCACACCTTTAAAATGGTGAGAGGAATGTTACTCATGGTACTTATGGTCAATAAATTTCCTTTGGCTCGGTGATCAAACTCTACTGGCATTTCTCTTCCAGGTAGACAAGCCCAACCATGCGTAAGATTTTTTGTTAAAATTGCGTTCCGTGCTTCATGGTCCAGCTTAAAGCAGTTTGTGTAATCGAGTTGCTCATATGTAGTGCCATAGGGGCAAGGAAGTCCCTTCTTTGATTCAAAATCTCCCCTAAGCGATTTTGGTAGTGATGTGCAGCTGTTTAGATAGTGTTGTACCCGCTGGAGATTTCTCTTCATATCTGACATCCATTGCAAACCAATGTAGCATAGGTGTAGTTGCCTTACACTTTGGGGAAGATGGGTTAATGGCTTCAGCTTTCCTTTG
Source organism: Moricandia arvensis (assembly GCA_905132765.1). NCBI lineage: Eukaryota > Viridiplantae > Streptophyta > Magnoliopsida > Brassicales > Brassicaceae > Moricandia > Moricandia arvensis. The sequence continues at coordinate 14,851 of CAJHQP010003755.1, read as the reverse complement.
CTGGTGATGATGAGAACACGAAGACGAGACCAAAGCCTAATCGACTCAGGCACTTGTTCTAGTTCCTCAACAGCGATGGAGAGCCATGAGATGTTCCTAGAGATGTCTGGAAAGTTTCTTAATCTCTGGCATGCCATCATATTAACAGTATCAAGAGATGCCAAGTTCATGTCAGCTGGAATAATTTCTAGCTTTGTGCAAGAATGCATGCTCAAAAATTTGAGCTTGTGAAGATCCGAAAAAGAGGATGGAATCTCTACCAGACTCTTGCAGTCATTCAGACTCAATCTCTCCAGATTTGTTGTATTTGAAAGATCTGGGAGTTCTTTCAAATGATAGGACATTGACAAATCCATCTTCTTGAGATTTGTAAGCGGCTGAAACCAAAACCGAACACCAAACAAGAAAGGTAATACCATTAAAATATTAATAACAAGTACACATTCATATAAAGGAATGTTTTACTTTTCCAACATGTTGTTTGATGTGTTTTAGACGTGTATTTGGTTCTAAAAGCTCTCGAAGTCTGTCAGCTCTTTCGAGAACCATACATTTTTAAGATTATATCTTTCCACTCCACTGAATATTATTGGTATATCCGAGTTGGATCTGGATAAATCTGTTTGAAGCAAAAGGTATTTTTTTAAGCCCCTTTCATTTTTTTGTCGAAAATCCAAACCAAAACAAACTTGAAAAAATCTATGTTTCTATGGTTCCCTGGTTTCCTCTGTAATTGTTTCGATTTACCCTATTTAGGGTGATTATATATATATATATATATAATTATTTTTTAAGAAGAAAATATGTCGTTTAACCAAACCAAAAATTTAAAAATACCTATTTGAATCAAAAATTCATTTACAAGGAAAAAGATAGAACCAAAAAGAGCAGTCATAAATAGACACATACACGGAAAACCTACATGGATAGATCCGACCTTATCTGATAAGAACCTATTAATACCTGACCTCTAAGCATAAATATCCAAGGCTATGGCTCCATGTGTTTTATTTTCTATATTCTATTTTATTATTTAGTTGTAATATATTTTTGCTTGCAATATTCATTATTATTTTGTAACATTTCAAGTAATAAGAAAATTTTATGCCAAAAGTTTCATAGTTTAAAAATGTGTAATTTGGTATTTTTTTATTATTTGTAAAAATTTAGGTGAATATGAGGGAATTTGGCTAAATTTGTATGTGGTTTGGATATTTTGGATATTATTCTGGTCTTAAATAGCCAAACCGAACCGAACTCGCTATTTATCCAAAATAATAGGTATTTAAATTTATTTTAATTATAGACTTGAACCGAACATGTTTAAAAAAAAAATTGACTCGTACCCAAACCAAAATTTCTAAATCCTTAGTTGGGCCCAAATGTCTATGATCCATACCTAAAAAAAATCAACCCAATCCCAATCCGAAGACTCAATTGCCGAAGTCTAATTTCTTCCTCTTTGCTTGGAATTGTTACATTTTATTAATTTTTTAAAACCGGACTGGACCAGCGGTAACCAGATTAAACAGCAAACGAGGAACATATATAGGTTGGATTAATATCTGGGTTCAATAAATTGATTTTGTTTGTAATGAACTACAATAAATAAAATTATTAATTATATTTTCTTATGAATTTTGAACTATTATAAAAAAATTAATGAAATAAAAAGGCTAGAAGTACCTTTTTATTTTTTGATGTTAAAATAATAATTTACAATTCGAGACTACAGATCTATAATATTAAGATATTTTTTATATTAGTTTTTAATTTGGAGTATTTAACTTTTATGTAATGATTATTTGTACCGGGAACTTTAATGAGTAGTAAGTTCGTATAAAATTTTCAAAAGAAAAATAACAAAAAAATATATTTAGTTATAGTTTTTATTCTATTTTTATATTAAATCAAACTGATTGAATCCGGTCAAATCGTATTGATCCATAATTTAGGGATCAAATTTTCATAGGGGTCTAGTGACTTATAAAATTCTAAAATAGATCCTTTTATTTTCATTATTTTTACTTTTATTTTTAAATGAAAAAGGAGCACATTGTTGAATATGTCCTTGCTATTTTCCAGAATTTACAATCTATTGCCAAGCTATTAATCAGCTATATTTTTTATTTTTTTCATTTTTTTTTATTTTTCACCTCAAATTATCTCTTCCATTTTCATCTTTTTCATCTCATAATATTTCTAAGCATATGATTGGTCTAAAAGGAGAAGAGAAAGAGCAATCTAACATAAATGGATCAACCCATAATCATTCTCAATCAATTCTATCTCATCCAAAACCGAAATTTATTTTCAACATGCGAAATTTATTACAAAGAAGAATGTATAGTATTACTAGTACAACTAGAACTAGTATAACTAGTAAAACTAGAACAAGTATAACTAATATATTAGGTATAACTAGAATGTGTATAAATAGTATAATTGGCATAGATAGAACACATTTAACTAGTACAATTTTACAATTAATATGGTTATATTTGTTTTTTTTATTTCAGTGTGAATGCTGTTTTTTTTTTTGAACACAACATTTCATTCATTAGGCTAGTCATTGTTGGGTGAGGCCATTAATACAAGCTCAGCAGCTAACACCTGCTTTGCCAAACTATTTGCTTCCTTATTTCTCTCACGAGAAATCCAGGAGAAAGAAATAGAATCAAAAGATAACACAACAGCCTTGATGTCTTCAACGATGCCATACAACTCGGTGAAAGAGAGATCAGAGTTTAGAGCTTTGATGAGTTGAGCACAGTCCGATTCTACACGGACTCTTGAGAGTCCCAGGTCTCTGCATTTCGATACTGCTTCTCTGAACGCCAAGCCTTCTGCTACTAGAGGGGATCCTACAAAGCGAACAGGGGAGGAAAAGGATGAGACTCTGTTTTGCGATTGCATAGTCCAGCCGAGGCCTGCAATTTTTCTTGACTCATTCCAGGCTGCATTTGTCCTGACCAAAACACAGTTCAACGGCCCTGTCGGAATCACCGGTAGGAAGTTCTTAACAGAGGTATGAATTTGGCTTTCGTTGCCGTCGCGCTCCGCCGTAGTCGCCATAGTGATGACTTCTGTCGCTGTGAATCCTCTGTCTTTAAAGACCAGGCAGTTTCTTGCCTTCCAAAGCTGCCACGTGATCCACGGTGCTAGTGCTCCCATTAAGAGTCCCGTTGGTGGTAAATTTTGCCGAGAGCAGAGACTGCTCCACACACTCCGAAAATCTATTGTTCCGCTGTACTCCATGCTTGGCCAGACGGGTGTTAAACTCTAGACCTGTTTAGCAAAGCTACAGTGAAGAAACAGATGATCAATAGATTCAAGCAGCCCACATAATTTGCAGTTTCCTTCGACATTTATTTGTCTAGCCTTTAGTTGTTCGCCAACCGGCAGTGCTCCATGAAAGATTTTCCAAATGAAGATCTTAATCTTCGGGGCAGTGTGTAAGCTCCTGACATTTTTCTTCCAGTTGAAGTTCGGAGGTTCTTGGGTGGGTTGATCAACAAACCTGTTGGTTGATAAAGCAGCAACGTACCCCGACTTGGTGGTATACTCTCCGGATTCAGCATGTAACCAGACAATCTTATTCAGAGCTCCCGTCAAACTGGGTTTAATAGTTCTGATCTTGTTCTCCTCTAGAGGAAGCACTTGTATGATTTTTTCGAGATTCCACTCGTTTTTCCCTGGGAGGAACAACTCTGCAACGGTGAGGTTGGTGAGCTCTCTGGGTGCAGGTCCCATGGGTCTTTCTTGATGCGTAAGGCTGAGCCAGGGGGAATTCCAAACGTTTAGTCCTACTCCATTTCCAATTGCCCATCCCATGTTTGCAGAAATGAGGTCTCTCCCGCGAAAATACCTCGAAAATACCTCTCCATCCATGAGAACAAGCGCTACTCGTGGGGCAGGTTAAGAAATCTTCTGAGGGACAGTATTTTCCAAACAGGATTTTACCTAACAAGCTCTCTGGGTTGTGGAAGAGTCTCCAGCTTAGTTTTGTGAGGAACACATCATTGATGCTCTGAATGTCTCTAAAGTCCAGCCCCCCTTTCTCTTTCGGTAGAATCATTTTGGACCAGGCTACCCATGCTATTTTGTTGCTGCCACTTCGGTTATCCCACCAGAAACGGGTTAAGGCTGATTGGATTCTCTTGCAAAGGGAGATTGGGAGTTGGAAGCAGGTCATAGCATAGGACGGTATTGGAGACTCTTAAGCATCGTCATCTTCCCCGCCATGGAGAGAAATATGTTGGACCAGCCGGCCGCTTTTTGCGTGATTCTGTCCATAATGGACGAGAAAAGATCTCGTTTTTTCCTACCAAACAGATCTGGGAGTCCAAGGTATTTGCCCTTACCTCCTTCTTTCTGGATCGAAAGGATATTTTTGACGGTTGATTGCAGAATGATAGGAGTCTTTTTCGAGAACGTAATGGTAGACTTTGCAGTGTTGATTGACTGGCCCGATGCTTCTTCGTATTTCTTTAGAATATCCTAGAGAGCTTCACTGCTTTTCTTGGTTGCACTAAGGAAGAACATGGTATCTTCGGCAAAGAGCAAATGGTTTAGTCGAGGACTCCCTCGAGCTACACAAATTCCTTTTAAGGAACCCTCTGCTTGGGCTCTGTTACATAGACCCGAGAGGACCTCACTACACAATATGAAAATGTATGGTGAGAGTGGATCTCCTTGTCCTGATTCCCCTACCCGGTGTGACTCTCCCTCGAGGCGAACCGTTGATGAGGAAGGAGTACGTAACAGTGGAGACACATTGCATCACCAGAGCGACCCATTTTGGGTGAAAGCCCAATCGCCGCAACACACATTCGATGAAGTTCCATTCTAATTTGTCATAAGCTTTGCTCATATCGGTCTTGACCGCCATTGAGCATCTTTTCTCGGCATCTGAAGCTTTAAGATAGTGGAGGACCTCATGTGTTATGAGCACGTTGTCTGATATAGATTGTCCCGGGACAAACGCGGACTGATTGTCTGAGATGATCTCGTCTAACAATGGTTGGAGCCGCTTTGTCATGATCTTTGAAATTATCTTGCAATAGACATTACAGAGAGCGATGGGACGGTATTCTGAAACTTTTTGGGGGTTCTGAACCTTTGGAATGAGACGGATATGAGTTTCGTTGATCTTTGCTGGTAATATGTCTGATCCGAAGAAATTCTGGATTTCAGTTACAATCTCTGCGCCAATGGTTTCCCAATTTGCGTGAAAAAATCCGGCCGAGAATCCATTCGGTCCAGGGGCTTTATCAGCGTGTATTGGTAAAGCTGATTCCCTTATCTCCAGGGCTGACGAGACTTGGATTAGGGAAACATTCTGCTCGGTAGTCACCATAGGCACAAAGCATAATTTACTGTATCTTCGATTTGACCTTCCGCAGAGGAAAATAATTTTTGGAAATAGCTGACAATGGTTTTCGAGATTTGGTCCTCTTGGTACACTGCTGTTCCCTCCTCATTCTCAATGACAGTTAGAGCATTTGCTCTCTTCCTATTTTTTGCAGTGGCATGGAAGAAGCCTGTATTCCGGTCACCTAGGCTCAACCAAAGTAACCGGCTTCGTTGTCGCCAATAATCTTCTTCTGCTGAGTACGCTGAGTTTAACTCGTTTTCCACCTTGTTGATCAGCTCTATCTCGTTTAATGGACTTGTCAGGGCCTCTTCTAATTCCAGCTTCTTCTGCTCGATTAATAACCGGCTGCTGCTTGCTCCATTCCGGAAAGCCTGACCGTACAAGGCTGATCCTGTCATTGACAGAAATATTATTGGACTTTTTCCATTCAAGGTTAACAAGAGCTTTGACCTCGGGGTTGTCTCTTAGCCTCCTATCAACCGGAACATGCCCCTTCTTTTCCTCTTATCTGGCTCAAAGAAAGACACTATAGGCTTGTGGTCAGATCCTTCATAAGTCAAGTATTGGGATCTCGCCGTAGGGTAGATCTCAGCCCAATCACTATTAGCAACCTCCCTGTCCAGCCTACATCTCACAAGGTAGTCCCCTCTCTTTCCACGCCATGAAAGGCAGTCACCCGAATGTTTGAGATCATACAGGTCTCCTTCCAAACAGAAGGAGCATAAATCTGAGAAGGAGCTCTCAGGTCTCTCCGGGCCACCGACTTTTTCTGAATTGCTTGTCACATCATTGAAATCTCCGGTAATAAACAATGGACCTTCCCGGACTGTAATTATCACCAAAATCCGATCCCAGAATAATTTTCTCGTTGGTTTGTCAGTATCAGCATAAATGAAAGAAGCATAAGATAGTTTTCCTTCATATTCAATGCTAGTATCAATCAGGTTTGCACATGAGTTTAACACTTGTAGCTTAATCTCTTGTTTCCATAGTAACGCTAGTCCTCCTGCTCCATGGCCAGATGGAGGAACTAGGAAGATGTTTTCATACTCTAGATTCTTCGTCTTGTCGAGGACGAAGTTGTCGGAATTTTTTGTTTCCGAGAGAAAGATAATATCCGGGAAAATGGACTTTCTCATCTCTTGTAACCTACAAACTGTCCCGGGATTCCCTAACCCCTGACAGTTCCACCTCGCTATTTTTAAGGACCGAGAGGAGATGGATCTTGAAAATCCATCTGTCGTCTTTTTGTAGCGGAGATCATATTGCATATGGGTTGATTCTCTTAAGCTGTTGCTGAAGCAGATTTTCCACTTGACTCTCGGGAGCTTCCTTCTCTGATCTTCGTGTTCCTCCTAAGGGGGATACCCAGGTTTAATTTCCTGCGGGCTTGAGGGGGCTTCAGTTGTTGAGTCTTCCTCTTCCTGGAGCTAGAACCTCTTAATAGTTCTGGACTGGACTGTATCTTACGTTTCCCTGGAGGACGCCCTGGTTTGCGTTTCGCGATAGTCCCCGTTAAGCTTTGGTCCATTGTAGTCAGAGGGGTAGAGGCCATTGGCCCAAGTCTTAAGGCTACGGGTACCCTTTCTGCAGATGGGACCTCTTGAGGCTCTTGCTGTTCGAATTGCTGATCAGGCAGGGCAGCTTGGACCATACGTGTTGCTGCTTCTTCCATCTGTCCCTCTTCTTCCGCTTTGCGAAGCCTTTCTCTGCGGGCCGCGCTTTCAGATGGGTCAGCGCATTGAGTGTATTGTATCATGAATTCTCTCACTTCCTCCAGGGCTTCACTGAAAGCTAGTTGGGAAGGTGGGGGTTGCTCCAGCGGAAGAGGATTCCCTCTTACAGCTGAGGTTCGACCTTCTTTAGAAGAGTTTGAGTATTCTATTCTGGTCATATCTCTTCCCCTTGAATAATGGCGAGCCATATTGGGGTATAGTGCCGAGGTATCGCATCTAGGGTCCTCATCTCTTTGAGGAGATCTTGAATGACCGACTCTACTATGATACGATTTATTACCATAGTTTTGAGATGGTCTGCTGTAGTAGCTTCTTTGTCTATCTCTTGAAGACTCTCTTGAGTGTCTATGACGGTTCGCTTCATGGAGGGAGTGTGATCTTCGTTGAGAATCAAGAGTGGTCCTCGCATCATATTGCGGATCATAGGATTTGTATCGGAGATTCCTTCGGTGCTCCTCTTTTCGCAGATTGTTTGCTGAGAAGCGAAATATTTCCGACTCTGTTTTCGATAAGGTTCTCCCTTCTCGTCGCTGGGAGTTTGGCATCGGATCCTGAGCTTTCAAGGCTCTTTCCTCATGTTTTGCAACGAGGCAGTCTTTGATATCTTGGTCTAGTCGAAAACACTTAGAGCAGTGTCGTTCCAGGTTTTCATAGACAAAGGTAGCCGTGACCTCATCTCCATTCGGGTATTCTATGATTGCTGACTTAATTAATGGTAGCCTTCCATTAATCTGGACCCTCATCCTCATCGAGAGGGCGGTAACTTCCGCCTGTTCAAAGGCGCCGATATCTTGTCCCAGGCTTTGAGCAATTTCCTCAGACCAAAGGTGAATAAGCACTCCTTGGATTTTGATTCAAAAAGGGATAAGGGATGGAAACGCCTCAGACACCATAGGTTCCCAGCGTTGTACTATTACCATCCATTTTGCAAAATGGTAGGGCCTCTTTTCCAGCACCGCTAGAAGATCAGACTCTTGGGCGAATTGGAATTGGAACATCCCATTTCCAAGGTCAGAGCCGACTGGTCTTTGCTCTGTTTTCCAGAGCTTAGTGAAAAAGGGATGAGAGACCACACTTTCTGCACCGATTGGTTAGTGACACGCCCTATAATGGTCAGCGAGTGTTGGTGGAGACGCTCAGTAATGTTGGGGACCTGAGCTTTGACTCGATATGTTCTTGGGGCTTGGAAAGGATCCAGGGCTAGGCTTTTTCCTTTTCCTTCCTTGGAAAGTCTTCCCGTCGTCATTTGAGTGGAGCCAGAAGAAAACTTGAAGCTGGAGAGTTCTCTTGTTGACTCCGACCTTAACAGAAAAAGTACAGATAAAACCTGAAATCTCAGGGGAGTTGGATCTTTGAATGTTAAACAACTTTGAAATTTACACAACCTTTAACAGATTCCCATTTTTAAAAAGCTACTAGCTTCTGAGCAGAGGATTGAATTTATTCTCTCTTCTAGTATGACAGGGTAGAGAGCCTTGAACTTGGACTTGCTGGACTGTGAAAAGTTGAGGAATCCTTGGGTCTCATTGCTGGTACGGAGCTACCGGAGCTACAGAGTTCTGGAGGAGACTGGCGGCGGTCCCTCCGACCCGGGTCGGGGGAAGAACCCGGAGGATTTCGAGTCAGAGATGTCAAGTGACCAGGGGGTAAAGCTTGAAAAGGGAATAATTTGAAAAGGTTCAAGGATTTTCCAGAGTTTCAGACCTGAAAGAGGTAATAAACCTTCGGGTAAAAGGTTGAAGTCGCACAAGCGGGAAGGTAAGGACCTTTCTAGACAAACGTGCCCGAGAGAGTTTCTAATACTAGTATCAGTGTGAATGATGTTATAAATGATGTAGAACCAGTGAAACATGTTTGTCTAATTTTCCGTCGACTGGATGTGTCAAAATATGTAAATAGTTTGTTTTCTATAATATATGATTTGGACAATGATTTGCTTACCAATTATACTAGTTGTACCACTTATCTTATTTCTGAGAAGATCATCTTCATCTTTTGGCTGTTGAGAGGATTTACAAGAGTATGCTGCAAAAGATGATGTAGATGCTATCACGAGTTCGAAAAAGGATGCGTAAGCATTCATGTTTTGTGTTTGGGCTATGACAATAATATTTAACCTGATACAACTAGCTTAACTATTATAGTAATATTATAGGTTAATAGTGGTAACACTTGAACTGTGTTGTTTTAACATTGAGTGGTAGCTTTCTCGTGTTAAGGTCAATTTTCTTGGTATGGACATGAAATATGATAAGAGATAGAATATTTGTAAACACATATACAAGAATAACATGATAATACTAGCATATTTCGATACGAAGAGATGACATGTTTGGAAAAAGAATATATATATATATACAAAGGTTTCTCGCCTTAAGGTCACTTTGATTCTTATGTTTTCAAATTGCAAGATCCACTCAATTTATCATCAGACTTTTGATTAAAGAATATATATTTGAATAACAAGCAGTGAAAAGTGATGATGATGTATGATTTTCTATGGAGTGTTGCATATGCTTGGCAAAGATTGTAAGGTTATTAATAGAAATATACTTCCATGAATGAAAGCCAATAAGGTACAAAATTATAAGAGAATAGATTATGTATGATTGGTATAACTGGTACTATTAGTATAACTAAAAGAAAAAATATGTCTAATTAGTAAAACTAAGTTCTTTTAATAACACAGTTGTACCATTTTTGAGTTGTACCAGATTGAAAGTAGTTGTAATTTTGTTATAAAATTAAAAAAAAAAACTTAGTTGTATTGTACACAAATTATAACTGCATCTGGTGTACCGTACACTTATTTATGCGTCTATACTATGCATAACATATTTTGGAATCTTAAATTTCTTAAAAGTATGCTTGGTGTTTTTATTCCAAAATATTGTTGTTAAACGTGTAAACAAAACTTTAAAGTGTAAGGTAGAACATGTAAATTTATAGGGTGTGTAATAATTACAAGTTTTTATGCAAAACATCAAATAAATTAGAAGAAAATGATCACATACCAATTTGTTTATTTGATGCTTTTTATCATATGGAATACCAAACTGGTTTTGTAAATTTCTAAAATGAGAAAGTTGCACCAATTGTACCAGTAATACTAGTCTGCTATATAATGAAAGGTTATATCAGTTATACTGGTTGTTTATATGTTTAGTTTTGAGGTTGTACCAATATTCACATCATAACTTTTTTAAAATATGTTCAATGTTTTTTTTTTGCCATAATAGTATAGTTAATTTAGTTAAAAATAAAAGTATAAGGTATGTAATGTATATTTAAGAGTGTAATGTAATAATTTCATAAATTTTGAAAAACTTCAGTTAAATAGATTAATCTTTGTCACTACTGAACAATTGAGATTTTTTTTATTTCGTATAAAATACATGATATACTAGTCATAATTTTTATATATAGTTGTATATGATACATGAATTGTACCATTTATATTATTTGATAACATGTTTGGTTGTACGAGTATACCAGTTGTACTCTTTTCGTGGAGAGAAGGAAGAGAATTATACAATTTTTATATATAATTGTATATGATACATGAATTATACCATTTATATTATTTGATAACATGTTTGGTTGTACGAGTAATATCAGTTGTACTCTTTACGTGGAGAGAAGGAAGAGAATTATACAATTTTTATATATAATTGTATATGATACATGAATTATACGGCCGAAGGTTGGATATGACCGCAAGTTTTCTCTGGCCGTAGGTTTGGCTATGGACGTAGGTTGATTGACCCTCGAGTCGGAATGTTAGAAAAAATAAAGTATTTGGAAATGCATGAAAATGACTAAGTAAACGAGTGATAAATACAGATGCTAGGTTGTTAGTTTTAAATGCATAAAAATGGATAACTAATTTGAAAATATCTAAGTAAGGAATGATAGAAATTGATTTCCAGGCTGATAGAATAAGATTGCTATGTTGTTAGAATGGAATGTGTAATTTGACTTCTTGATTAATGAGTTGCATGTGGACAGTTTTAAGTGTCCTTACTGAGTAATTTTGTATAGTCATGCCTCTTTTGTGATGCATGTAAGACTTATCGTGTGGACTGGAACACGAGACTATAAAGACCATCAAAAAGGTTCGGGTTGTACCGCAAAGGCGGTGCGTCTTCTTCTCTCTCAGTCTAGGGTTTTCGCCCTTTTGGGCCTGCTTGTAATGGACCAGTTTTGTAGTTGAGCATGTCACTAGATTAGGGTCATGTAAAGGGTTTTGTTTTGTTTGGCTTATGTCTCTTTACGCAATCCTAAAATTTGGTAAGAGCTAGTTTGTAAAACCAACATAAAAGAAAAAACCCCAAAAATGTAAAAATTGCAAATAATAGTTTTAAAAGAACTTTAAATTTTGGATAGCTACCAAACCAGATTAGTCCCATACATAAGCTCGACCATATAGGGCTTGACAAGATAACTTCAAACAGTTTAAATAGTGTATATCTTAAATGCCACTTCTGGAATTGTTTCAATTTGAAATGGCTATTCTATACTCTCTCGGTTCCATAAAGATAGATGTTTTAGAAGAAAAAAAAAACTCGTTTCACAGAGATAGGAGTTTTATGTTCTTTATGTAAAAACTGTAAATTTCAAGAAAATTAATTGAGTTTATATAAAGGCAAATATCTCTAATAGTCTTTTGAGTTTTTATCATCACAATAGCTTAAAATGATTGAAATATACATTTTTATTTTAAAATTTTTAATTTTCATTTTCATTTTTAAAAATTTTAAACATCACTTTCAAAACCCTACCTCATAACTCTAAATCATAAGTATAGATTAGTTAACCTTATGGGTATATATGTACATTTACACTTTTAAATAAAGTTCATTTTAGTCATTTTTCTCATTAAAGTCTATTTTGGTCTTTTTCTCCATAAAATTTATTTCTATGACAAGAACTTTTTTTTTAAATCCATGGTAAGGTATTTTTCTTTATTTAATTACTATTAGTTAAAATTTATTAGAAATTGATAATTGTAAAATTAATGTATTTATAATAGTGATTTAATGTGTTTTCATATGTATGAAAACAAAATCTATTATTTAGTAAGATAGGTAGTATATTCAAAGTAAATCAAACCTGAGATCCATCCCAGAGCTTCTCGAGCTGGCTATTACGCATATGGAGTTCAACGAGATTTTTTAGATGAAATCCCAAAGGGAGACTTTTTCTTGGGTATGCCTCCCAATGTAGTAACCTAAGTCGAGGTGGAAACTCCAGGTACTGAGGTATGCACACCTTACCATTTTCACCATGTTTTCTTTTGTGGACACTGAGGAATTGAAGGTTACACATTCTTTTAAAAGCTCCCTCGCCTACAAGAACTTCGTTGGTGTTGGATGTATCGAAAAATATGCCAGACACGGTTCTAGTACCCTAAACCAAAATCCAAAATTTATGAAACTGTTAGCAAAACATGTAAGATGTTTATTAGTCAAAAAAAAACATGTAAGATGTTTATTAGTCAAAAAAAAAACATGTAAGATTTTTTATCTTCACCAAATGATTTATCTAACTTTAAACGCTACATCTGTAGATATATCTAAAATATATCTTCTAAACCATATTCCAACACTGAGGAAATTGTTTAAAATAATTAAGTCGACCTAATGAATACAAGGAAGGAGTAAAAAAAACTTACTGTATCATATTCAAGGACATCACAGATCTCATGAGGATCAATTAAAATGTGGCGTTTCCAAGGTTCTAGTCTATGAATGACTAGTCTACCCATTTGTTGTAGTAAGTTGTGAACCTCTATATCTCCATCGGTAGATATGTCTATGAGAGAGATATTGACTAGGTTTCTCAACCCATGCTCAACATCCAAATCACAATCACCGAGCATCAATTTTACGTAATCCTCGTCTTTGTAGTTGAAGAAGATCGCAAGGTATAGAAACAGAGCTTGATCTTTCTCATGTAAACTCTCATATCCGATTCTTAATACTCTCTCAACATCTCCATTAAGACTGGTTTCTAGCCTATGGATTATAACTTCCCAATCACACCCACTTTCCCCGCGTAAAGATGAACCAACAACACGGAGGCATAATGGAAGATTACCGCAAAGATTTGTTACTCTTACCGCCAGCTTTTCAAAACCATAATGTGGAGATCTTCTCCCAAAAGCATATCTACATAATATCTCAAGACCTTCTCCATTAGATGGAAAACCCACATGGTATGTACTGTTGATGCCATATCTTTCCAAAAGCTCTCGATCTTTAGTAGTCACAATAATCCTACTTCCATGACCAAACCGATATATATCCTTAGCTAAGGCATGTATTTGATCAAGACTATCTACATCATCAAGAACAATAAGAACCTTTTGGTTGCATAACCTTTCATATATCACATCTAGGTGACATATATTCATGCTGTTTTGGTTCAAAATGTTCGAAAGAAGCTGTTCTTGTAAACGGAGCTTTGAACCATGATCATCACTACCAACATTCCTATAACTTGCCTTGACATTTTCCATGAAATATCTAAGGGGGAAAGCTTTAGAGAGTTGGTTGTATAAAGCTTTCGCAATGGTAGTTTTACCAATACCGGCTGGACCTGAAATTCCTAAGGTCATAGGTCCATCATTTTCTAAAAGTAACAAATATTTAATTTCCCCCAAGTGACCTTCAATTCCTACCATCCCATCAAAGTCCCTCGAAGGTGTAGCATTTAGTTTGTCTGAAACATCTGTGGCAATCTTCTCAATCATTTTTGCTTCATTGTCCCTAACAAGAAAAACAAAATTTTCAAAGATTACTTAACCTGTTTAGGTCATTGTAGTGAATCATCGGCTTGATTGATTTATGTATAGTTAAGCTACTAAGTACTAACTAGATGACAACTTAAAATTGTTGAATAAATCTAGGGAAGAAAATAACAACCAATTGAGGGAGTGCTATCCGGCTATGTTGGCGACTTGGGTCAAAGCTTGGATCCAACTCTCCATCTCGATCTCTGTTTTCCCTTGGCAAGTCTTCTTGAAAGTATTCCCAAACTTTCCCATCTGTTTCCTCACATCACATGGATCAACTTTGTAGAAAATCGTCATCACTATTTGTCCCTCAGATTCTTGACACTTCAAAATCTCCACCAGCTCACTCAAGCACGAACTTGAAGAACCATAGTTCTCTGAGAGCACCACGATTGAGATTTTTGACTCTCTTATCGCCCTTATGAGTTCAGAACCGATCGGTTTGCTTCTCTCGATCCCTTCATCGTTAAACGTTAGGATCCCATTGTGTTGAAACTGCTTTTTTAAATGACTTAGAAATGTTACACGAACATCTGGTCCGTGGAAGCTCGGGAAGACGTTGTATCTCCAGTTCCGAGAAGAAGAGGCCATGAGAAATCAAAAGGGTGACTAAAGAGAATTTGATGACAAGAAAACCAGATAGCTAAAGCTATAGGATATAAGCTTATAATCTATAAAAGACAACTCGGTACAGTACGTAAATTAACGTAAACGCAAGATAAAAGGCAACACACGCCTAAGAAAAAGGTTTTTTCTTTATTTTTTCAAATCAAGACTTTTACACGACGTCCGACTTTTAACTACTAATGGAAAACGCCAAAGAAAAGTGTACTTATTTTTCCAAAACTTTTTATCTAAGGTCAGTCCTTCTTTTTTTAGAGCAGCCGCAACGGGGATCCTTAAGGGGAAATTTTTAGGAAAAAAATAATTAAATAATCAGTG
>CAJHQP010003754.1:0-63333 GCA_905132765.1 Moricandia arvensis | reverse complement strand
GACAATCTATCGAATTAAACAGACGGAGACAGGTAAGGCCATGTGTCCAGCAATTCTGAGATCATTTGGCTTCTTCCCTATTTTTTGGATATCTAAATACTGGACACTCATTTCATTTCTAACAAAAATATATCACAGGCTGGTAACAAAATAATACTACTGAAATTTTAGTTTATACAACGTATATGTATTTTTCTAAGTATTAGTAGTATTATATTATCTCTTTATTCGATAATATTAATGAAACTCAAAATCAGTTGTAGAAATTACATATCACATTTTCTTTACTAAAATTTAAACTTGCCTTTAATAAAAATTGTTTTTAGAAAGAGTCTTTATGAAAGTTAGGGAATACAATTCTTTTTCCTGAGAAGCGCTTTTATGAAAGCTAAGGAATACACATTATTTAAAGTTAATACTTTTGGTCTCCATACATTATATTTAAGAAAACCGCGTAGAAAACTTCCAAAGTGATAAACACTTACGATTATTTAACTAACATTTCTTAACCAAAAATTTATTTTTATACCACTTTGACCAAAAAATGATATTTATACCTTAAAATTTTTAATGTGATTTATTTGTGTATCACGTCAAAAGTTGACGAGAACTATTCATTTACTAGTAAAACAAGATGACGTGATAGTTTATTTTTTGAAGAGGCTTTCATATACGGATTCATTTATATACGATCATCTTCAATATGATCGACTTTTTCAGTTAGAACAAAGTTTTGATTTGCTGCCAAAACCTTTTTTAATAATTGTAAAATTAATTATTTTAAAAAAAACTCGTTTCTTTTTTAAGAGAACGTAAAATTAATACATAATAGCAATTTTTTTTTGTACAACCTGTTGCATCGTTTGTTTCTAGTAACAGCAAAACTAGAGACTAGAGACAATTAAAAATCTGAGCAAACAGCTCAAGCCTCAAGGTCTTGCGGCTAACCATACCCGTAATCCGTTGATGAGTTTTTCTTTCTGATGGTGCTGCACATAAAGGAGGCGATTCCTGGCATGTTTGTCACTCCAACGAATGAGTTGATCCGATGTGGTTGTCTAAGTGTCATGTCTCCTTGCATTCTGTTCCCACCAGATGATATGAACCGAGACTTAGAAGACATACTTGCTTTACGAGATGATCGCGCGTAGAGTCCATGATGAGAGCCATGATTTCACTCCAGTCTATAGTAAAATCATTCGCGAAGTTCAGACAGTTTGAGTGAGAAGGGGCATGAATAGAATAAGTGGTCTCTAGTCTATACTAGGTCTTGACGGAAGCCACGGACCGTGCTTAGGCCATGTTTATCCACGGTCTCTAAAGGTGGGGTTCTTAACATAATTGACTTTTTTTTTAATTTTTTTTGGCTAAGAGACGGCTTTTAAATCTTTTATTTAAGAGACGGTTCTTAGATTTTCTTAGTTAAAAGTTAAAGAAACGTCTTTTAAAAAAGTTAAGAATCCCTGCTAAGAGACTTCTAATAAACATGCCCTAAAACCAACGTTCCACTTGCCCATTCTGTCATCTGTTGCTAGACAATTGTGCACTGCAAGCCAAGTGAAGAACGTGTAGCGAGGAGTTGTCACTGGCCTTCGCCTTCGTCTGATGGACCATACCTCCGCTACTGTTGTGCTGGTTGGTATACCCATATCGATCCCATCCTATCTGTAATATCCATTAAACAGCCTTGTTATGTCCTTTTGTCAAACCAGAAAGATGCCTTATGACCATTATGTACTTCTATTTTGTAGAAAGGTTTTGCTATGTCTCTGTACCTGAGTAACTTTTGCCGCATCCAGGATCATGTATAACAAAAAAAACTTGTTTCTAAATGTTGCATCTTTGTTTTTGGCCTGTGATATTAAACATTTACTGATCACTTGAAGGATTTATATTTCTTTGGATCATTTCGAAAGCAAGCCATGCATCTATAGCCCTTTCTTATGCTCCACCTCCCATCCTATTATGTACTTGTTAGTCTATGATTTGTATGAGCCGTATTGAGGGCTTATTCTCCTCACGTCAAATTGAGTTAATTATGACAATCTCAATTTTAACTCATCACTAAACAATCTCAAACTCATCTACTAAATGAATACCAAAACCACCTACTTTCGGCTTGTGCGTTTTATTTCCAAGCAACTCTAACTCTAGTAACTGAGTTGTTTTATTTAGGTACATGAAATCATAAAAATCACCCGAACCACACATGTATGACTAGACGACATATGTATCTAATTCTCACTGTGAACAACTAGATTTGTCTGGCACCAATAGACAAACCTTCATGAAACTAGTCGGTTGGATTTCATTTTGCGGATATCTCTGAATTATTAAAAAAAAAACAAATCACATGAACTTTTTTAAATTGACTATGCAGCAAAATCACTGTCACATATCTCCATGTGTCTACTCACCTAGTAACTTTTCTTTCACTGAATGGTTGTAGAATAGCAAAAGAGATTGTTGCAGGACTGGAAAAAGACATCCAAATGCCTTGATAATAATGTCCCAATAAGATGGAGTTTTAGAGACAGGTTGTAGTTTTACAACCCTTTACATAAAAATATATATGTAATAAAAAAAACTAAAAAGCTCAAAACAGTTAGGACTGTGGAACGCTAGAGTTGGACATAAGATTACAACTAGGTTTTCTTATATAACTCGAAGTCTTCTTTTCATTTTCATGGATAAAATTATAGAAAAAACCAACAAGAATAGAATTTTGCAGATGTGTGAGACCAAAACAGAATAAATTCCAAAGTTGAAGAAAATAAATAAAATAATAATTCTTTAGTTTCGTCACGTTCAATAATTAAAACTAAAATGATTGTTTACTCTCTCTCTCTCTTCCAGAGAAAGGAATAAAAAAAAAAAAAAATCTCTTGCTGATATTTTTCTGCTTGGTTCGCTTCGCTTAGCTTTTTTCTCTTCACAATATTCTTTTTTTTTCAATATTCAATCTTTCGCTTCGCTGCAAATCTCATCGTTCTCGTCGTCGCTGTGTGTGTGTGTTTCTCCGATCTTCGCCAATTCAAAAAAATCTCGCGAAGAGGTATGCGTGTTGAATTCGAATTCGTTACTTCCACACTTTCGAATCTCTTCACTCTATGTATAGTATTAAGTATTAATGAAAATCCGATTGAAACCGTCTCTTGTATGGAATCTGAGTTTAATCGAACCCTGGTTGCACACTCGCCTTCAAATTTTTCTTAGTTTCTCATCTTCGAATCTGATGGTTATAGTTGTTTTTGAAAACAGATGTTCTCCTCTTGATTCAATTCGGCAAAAATCAAATAATATATATATACATAAAAGCAACTATGGAAGAGGAGAGTAACGTTAATAGCTCGCCGTCAACACCCAGGCTTCGCCATCGAAAACGCTCCTCTACTGAGGTTCGTTTCTTTCTCTTCATTTATAAACTATCTAATCTATTGATATGACTTGGTAGCATTAGTTAGTTGGAGATCTGTTATATATATAGGCTGCAGTGTTTACCTTACTCACACTTCCCACAAGTCTGTTAGTGCGGGATACTCTTTTATATATCTTGTAATCTTGTAACCCTAACTTATTCTGAAAAAACTGCTTCCAATATTATTGGACCAATAATAAAGATCCCTCCTTTACTTGTGGACGTAGCCAATTTGATGAACCACGTTAAATCTCTGTGTTGTTTTTCTTTTTTCGCGTTGTTTCCACTATATTAGTGTGTTTGTTTTCTCTATCGGGTTTATTCATCTCTTTCCATTATATCGTTTTTGCAACAGTAAGACTCATGGTAAATTAGCTCATCACTGCAAAAATTAAATGAAAGTAAGTTATGTGTTTCTTGTCTTGATTTGCCTTTTTTTTTGTTAGGTTCTTGATGGGGACAAAGTTAATGCAAGTCCTCTGCTTGTTAATGATCAAAACAAGTACAAATCTTTCATGGTCCGGACTTACTCTACACTATGGATGATTGCTGGTTTCGTCATGGTTGTCTACATGGGTCATCTCTATATCACTGCCATGGTGCTTATTATCCAGATCTTTATGGCCAAAGAGCTCTTTAATCTGCTCAGGAAAGCGCCCGAGGATAAATGTCTCCCCGGGATCAAACAGCTGAACTGGTAAAGTATCGTCTTTGTTACAGTTAGCATACTATTGGCTCAGGAAACGTGTAATGTTTGTTTTCCTGCAGGCACTTCTTTTTCACTGCCATGCTTTTCGTGTATGGCCGGATCCTTAGTCAACGGTTAGCTAATACTGTGACTGCAGACCAGTTCCTATACAGGCTAGTCAGCGGCCTAATCAAATACCATATGGCTATCTGTTACTTCTTGTATATTATAGGTTAGTCTTGCCTCCCCATTTGTTGCCTTTTTGGGGAATTTTGGTTTTTCAATCATCGGTGAAAATGGGCTTGTTCACTTGCTTAAGGAGTCTGCTTTAATGTAATGAATTGCAGGTTTCATGTGGTTCATTCTGACATTAAAGAAGAAGATGTACAAGTACCAGTTTGGCCAATATGCATGGACCCACATGATTTTGATTGTCGTCTTTACTCAGTCCTCCTTCACTGTTGCCAACATATTCGAAGGAATCTTCTGGTACGTTTATAAGAATTTCAGCATGAGTTTCGCCTATTTTCTAAGAAATCTTGACCACCATGCTTCTTAGACTTTCACATTTTAGCCCCAGTATAGTTTACTTTTGTTCTGTGTCAAAGTGTAATTGTTTTCTGGATTGATCAGATATGTTTTCTCCTTTTGACGGCTTGCTCTACAGGTTTCTCCTTCCAGCGTCTTTAATTATAATCAACGACATCTTTGCTTACATTTTCGGTTTCTTCTTTGGAAGAACGCCCTTGATAAAGCTATCTCCAAAGAAAACATGGGAGGGATTCATCGGAGCCTCTGTGACAACTATCATCTCTGCATTTGTTGTGAGTATTGGTTACCTCTGTCCCTATTCGTTTCATTGTATCTTCACCGACCCTTTGCCTGAATATTTTCTGAATTTACAATGTTTCAGCTCGCCAATATTTTGGGTCGTTTCCCATGGTTGACATGCCCACGTCAGGTTAGTCTGTAAGGAAAGAAAACGACACTTATCTTCGAGGGAGCCTATAGTAAATCTGTGATCATTCTGCAGGATTTGTCCACTGGTTGGCTAGAGTGTGATGCTGATCCATTGTTCAAACCTGAATCTCTTACTTTACCTGCGTGGATTCCAGAATGGGTAAGCTTTAGCATCATGTGACATTGCTTACAAGAAACTTATACGTGGTGTAGTTTTTTCTGATGATCAAGAAGATATATTAGCTAGTGGTAGCTTAGAAAAGAAATAAATAGTAGTATTAATCTGAGTAGTTTTGCATAAATATTTTCAAACCTGCAGTTTCCTTGGAAGGAAATGGAGGTCCTCCCTGTTCAATGGCATGCTTTATGCCTCGGTTTGTTTGCATCAATCATAGCACCTTTCGGAGGGTTTTTCGCTAGTGGGTTTAAAAGAGCATTTAAAATCAAGGTTTGTAATCAACAACCAACCAATTTTAGCTAATAAGCTTCACTTCCGAGTTAAGATACACATCGAGCCTCTAACTAAACCTTTGCTTTATAAAAAATATAATCGCAGGACTTTGGTGATAGTATTCCAGGACATGGTGGAATCACTGATAGAATGGACTGCCAGGTAACTCTAATAAAACTAGTGTCTCTTCGTAAGTCATTAGGTCTTTTAATTGCAGAAACTGTAACGATTACCTTTACTGTATCTCTGTAAAACTTTTGACCAAGAAGAATAAATTGTGAACCAAGGACTAGTGGATATCAAGAACCAAGAGATAGATAGGGTTTTGTTCTAGACTCCCGTAAACTCTCCCAAACTCCTACGAACAATTCAAACGACCAAAAAGCCTGTTGAAATGTGACTCAGCCTAAACCTTAACTGTCTTAAACGCCAACCTCTGCGCTTGCGTTGACATGTGAAACAATCAGAAGATAAAATGTTTTGTTCTTTCATTTACATGTTTTGCAAAATGTAAAGTTTTAAAAGCAAACAGTAGGAAAGCCTTTCCGTAGTGTTTGGCTTTTGCAAAATGCTAAAATGTAAAAAGAAACAAACAAGGCATGCATACTATTTACTTGATTTCATTTTTTTTCTCCCATCTTTGTGCGTCCATATTCAGACTTGATCTTTTTCCAATGTCACAGATGGTAATGGCAGTATTTGCTTACATATATCTCCAGTCATTTATCGTCTCCCAAAGCGTATCCGTTGACAAAATCCTAGACCAGGTAACCTAACTTGTCCATATACATCTACATTTTGGTTATGTTTTGCAAAGAATCAAACCATCATGGGGATGTTTCATTGTAGATATTGACGAACCTTAGCTTCGAAGAACAACAAGCTCTCTTCACGAGATTAGGGCAAATGATCGGTAACTCATAGTTTCCACTGCCAAAAAACTTCTCTTTAGATTCTTCGACCACAGGTTCTGTACTAAGAGACAATAAATTTGAAATTGGAATTATTTGTGTTTCTGTCATTGTAAATCCTCTTGAAGGTTGTCCAAGTTAGAAGTTCTAAAATACTTTCATTTGATACCATAGGTTTGAAGGTGTATCTTACTATCTATCTACGCATGTAGTAGCATTGGTGCTTCATTTGTATTTTCTATATGCTTTTAAACGAACCCTTTTTTTCCATTGCTCGATTTGCTGTGAATGTTTAGACATTAAGACGATGACGTATTGAGCAAGGAGGTCTTCGACTTTAATGGGCTTTGAATGACTGTAACTGTATAGTTAGGCTTTCAAAATGTTAGTGGTACTAGACAGTGTTTTTCAGACTGAAATTTAGGTTCGGATCGTTTTCTTTTGTTGACTCAAAAACAACTTATCACTAACCGCTTATCATTAACCATAAGAGTAGTACAAGAGTTTAACCTCGATAGAAATTCAACCACACACCGTTGTTGGGACTCGAAGTGTTTAAAAATAAGGCACCCTCCATCCTCCAAGGGGGCTTAAAAAGGAAAAAAAAAAACCTTTGCAAAACCTTAAAAGCCGGCTCTCACCGACAGCAACCACTCCACACACACTGTCGTGACTCTAGATCTAGTAGAAGTGTAGAACCCACACTAGAGTCGAACCTCCTTGCGAGCAGAGACCCTAGCCGGACGTGACTACAAAGACAGAGCTAAGAACAAGACCGAGGGAATGATGAGATCACGGAGAGCAAGCAAAAACGAGAGAAGAGAAAATGTGGACGCCTGACCAAATCTAGAAAAAGTTCTGTTGTGGAGAGTAGTAATTAAAAAACATATGTTTTAACCACGGTTCATGCCGCAGTAGTGATTAAGTTGAGGGTAAAGTTCAATACGGTAAAGCCACTGCGTTCAAGTTCTGGCCATTGAAAAATTAAAATTTCGGCATCGTCAGGAACATGAGATCGACACATGGGTCGAAAACATAAATTACTAACACATGGTTAGTTTGAACTCATTTCAGTGAGCCAGGATACCCCAATATAATTTAAAAGAAAAAATAAGGAATATAGTTAAAGAGGAGAGAAAAAGTTTGTAGTATATATATATATATATATTAGTTTGACTATCTAAAACTTTATGTTGTGTTTAAGAAAATCTCATTTTGATGAATCAGAAGGAGAGGTTTTACTGATTATAGAACTTTTTAAAGGACCAATATTAGTTTTATAAGAGGTTTTGACGAGGGTGTTAAACTCACTAGTGTTACTTGTAAACCAAATCATAACATCGCGTAGATGCATATAATATAATACAATGATATAAACTAATAATGAAAGAAAAAGAATAGTAATCTTTACAACGTGAGTGTTATGGTACTTGAACAACTTTGAATTACTAAGCATTTACACGAACAGAAGACGACGACGGTGAGCTGATGGATGAGACGCAGCCTTTAAGGCGATCAAGAATGGCATTTTTGGTCTTTGTGAGGCTTGCGTGTGACGTCAGAGGCAGTCCTTCTTTGACACACTCATCATACTTCTCTAGCACCGCCACAATGTTTGAGAAGTCAGGCCGCTTAGAAGGGTTCTCCGACCAACACCTCTTGATCAGGTGAGCTAGTGCTGGTTGACAGCTCGCCGGCAATGGCGGTCTCTCGTTCTACTCATATTAAATAGAGAAAAATATTTAATGTCTCACATAACATATTCAACTATGACCTAAGCAAACACAACATACAATGTTTAATTAACTCTCTTAGGATAGTATTTCCCTTCCAAGGTTCTAAAAATCTAGACAGTCTAGGCGGCAATTTCTCATTTTACATATCTAATTTTGATAATTCACACTAATTTTATATGTCTATTTAAAAACTAGAATATTTCATACGAATGTCAATATATATATATAATAAATTAATAATTTGTTAACGCCTAGACTCCGAATAATCCGTCTAGTCGCTAATCTTCTATAAGGCGGCTAGTTACCGGCCTAGCGATTTCTTGAACAGTGATCGCTTCTAACGGAAATGCATAAGTTAGAGACCTTTATTAGGTGATCCAAGATTTTTAGCGACCAACTCCTCGTTGGTAATATGTTTAGAGACTGACCTTTTCAGCGACTGCAAATGCGGCTTGCACCGGAGTCATGCCTTGGAACGGAAGCAAGGCAGTGGTGAGTTCCCATAAAACTATACCAAAGCTATAAACATCCACCTTTCTAGTGTAAGGCTTCTCCTTGATCATCTCTGGAGCCATCCACCGATAAGTTCCCATATTACCCTTGGCTTCTCTACATTGCGTCTCAAGACAAGAAGTCCCAAAATCTGCAACTTTAACTCTCATTTCATCATTCAAAAGTAAATTGTTGGACTTCAAGTCTCTGTGGATCACACCCTGGGAGTGAAGATACTCCATGCCTCTTGAGATGTCTAGAGCCAGCCTTAGTACTGTCTCGATCGATAGCGAGTAAGGCTCTTTCTTGTTTAGGTACATTCTGAGGTTTCCTTGGGACATGTACTCGGTTATTATGCAGTAGACTGGTGGTTTCTTGCAAGCTGCAATAAACTATGTAACAAAATAAACTAGTGGTTAGAGACTTATATGTTCTAAAGACAAGATCTATGTTCTGTTCTTTTTTCTTTCTAACCAAAGATCTTACTTTATATAATAAAAACATGTTTAGACTTTGGTAAGAAGATAGAGAGTTCAGACCTGGACGATGTTAGGGTGAAAGAGACGAGAAAGGAGAGCAACCTCGGACTTAAACTGGAGTTCAAGCTTAGCCCTTGTCTCTTCCTTGTGTGTAGGGATCCTCACCATCTTCACAGCAACGGCTCTTTGTTTGTAGATCCCTCTATAGATTCTACTGTGTGCTCCTGAAGCAAACTTGTTTCCGATAAAGAGCTGTGAAAGATCTGCGGTCCATTCCTCTCTTTCGCCTTTAGTCGCTTCCCATGTCTCCACGTTCTCGGACTCAAGGATCATCGACCAAGACTCCATACTGTCGAATCTCTTCTTCTCCATGGTCTCACTTTCTGCGTACCGGTTGGTTTTTGAGGAAGACGGGTTAGCGGGTAAGGCCGGGAAGGAAGGCTCTGGAGGGAACTTGGATCTTAGAGACCGTCGGAGACGAAAGGGGTTGAAACATGAAGTAGACATGTTGAAGAAAAAACAGAGGAGGGTTTGCTTGGGTGACAAGGTAGGGTTTTTGAGAGAACAGAGGATTCTAGGGTTTGTTAAACTAGGGTTTTTCTTCTGAAGGTGTGGATAGATTTCAAGAAGTGCATGAACTGATTCAAAAACATGGGTTCGGTAGGATCTCCCGAGAATATAGCAGCGGTTTCATTAATTTTCTCGGAAAATCTTAACAGAATCAGAGAAATGAAATGTTCAAACAAAGATTATGTCAAAAGGAGGAGACTTTTACAGGAAGGAAACACAAACAGAGAAGGAAACAAATGGGTTTCATATTTCTTTCTTTTTTCCAAGTAGATAGAACAAGGAAAGTTTCCAGGAAAAGGACACGAGAAGATGGAAAAGCACCAGAGAAATTTTGAAGTTAAAAAAGAAACCAAGTGATATTCAAAGGGTTCTCGTGATTGCTTCGTTCAAAAGTTAGCCTTTTGGGAGAAAGAGTTATTATAATTTTTTTCTTTTCTCATGAGAACAAATCAAATCTTTGTTCGGTTCATGTTATGAATGTTAATGTCAGTGGAGTCTTTTTAAATTGGAATTGAAATAACTAGTCGCTAAGTTACCGACTTAAATTGTTACATATCAAATGATAAATACAAGACAAAGTTATATTTATTAAATATCTTTTGAATATTTGTTGGGAAGTTCCAGATTCGAAATCTATAATGATCTTTCATATATCTCTTTTTTTTTTATCAAATGATCTTTCATATATCTAATATTTAAATTTTGGTCTGAACCGAGGTATAAAGAAACCAAATGAAGTATAACTTCTTCTCTTAAGAAAAAATCAACTCGTGTTTGATTCATACCACGAATGTATAATGGGGGGGGGGATAATTAAAGCCAATTGGAGTTTTTATTTTTTTAATTGGTACTGAATTAACTAGTCACTAAGTTAACAACTTGAATTAAATAGTTGCATATGCCAATCAATCGACAATGATATACTACAAAACGAAGTTATATTTACCGAAGTTTTGAAACTTTGATTGGGACTTAAAAGGAGTTAATATATTTGATAAAATAAATAAATTAGTTTGATATTTATGCAAAGATATCAATATAGCACATTCTTATCCTAATAATTATATAATTTAAAAATATAAAACATAGATGAAGATAGATTCTGAATAATCAAAATATATATTCACTGATATAATCAAAATATTCATTGAAATTTTGAAACGTTAGCGGGAATAAAATAGGTTTTGATAATTACTTACCATTACTGTAAGAAATAACTACCTACCACCATTGTTTTTCGTTTTTCTTAGAATTTTGTATGGTTAAAACTACCTTGTTTTAGCTTTAGTTTATTGATTATTTTCTTGTTTTAGCTTTAGTTTATTCCTTATTTTCTTGTTTTAGCTTTAGTTTATTGATTATTTTCTTGTTTTAGCTTTAGTTTATTCATTATTTTCTTGTTTTAGCTTTAGTTTATTCATTATTTTCTTGTTTTAGCTTTAATTTAGTTTATTCATTATTTTCTTGTTTTAGCTTTAATTTAGTTTATTCATTATTTTCTTGTTTTAGCTTTAGTTTATTCATTATTTTCTTGTTTTAGCTTTAATTTAGTTTATTCATTACATGGAACCAGAACTAGTTATGCAGAATATTAAAGTGTTGACAAACCCTACTTATAAATTACTTTGATATTGAAATTAGTTGGGTAATTTAAATGGAAGCAACTGCGCAAAAGGCGAAGTATTACTGTACTCAGCGACAACCATTCGTGAACAATCCGTGAGTGATCCAATTCACTACCTTTTCGTACTAAATTATTATCATTCAGATTAAATATGTTTACCAAGTGGACTCTTACACGTGGTAACCCATAGACGGTGCCACGTGGAAGCTGCAGAAACTTGTTTTGGTATTCGCTGACCCTACTCGAGAAAACGTTAATGAGATTAAAAGGAGTATTATCTTATTTATTTGAAAATTAGAAATACAGTACATGTCTAACCAATTTTAATAGGACTACAACATATCATTATTATTGGGCTGAAAATTCGTAGGCCCATCACTTTAGTGAACGAGTAATGGTTACAAAAATTACTCTCTCCAACATTACTATACGATAAAATGTCCAAAATCTTTCAAATTGATTCTTCGTCTGACCTATGATCAGGACATATGCACTCTAAGCTAAGTTTTCAGTCATTATATAATTAAACTCCTAATGGATTATATTCCGCAGATCCATCTGCTCTCTCTCTCTCTATTTTCTCTAGCTTCTCTCTAGCCTAACCTTAAGAAATCGCGGAAGGTTTTGGTAATCGGTGGCTTAGGCCACCGGTTACCAACATCTCTTTTTGTTTTTTGTTTGATCTATATATACTTTAGTTTCCGGTAGCGGATCTTTCTTCCCATGGGGATTTTTGAAGTGCTTTTCAATCCAAATTCGAAGCTGATGGTTTCATTCCAACTTTATCTCTTTGATATTGGGTTGAATAATAAATCAGGTTAAATCAGTCTCCTCTTCTGCAAAGAAAAAATTTAGATTCCATTTGTTTGGGATGGTTTCTCTTTCTATTCAACGATATGCACCTTTTTCCTATTCAAGAAGAATCAACCTTTACTTCAATGGAGAAGCCGACATGCTATTAGTAAAGTATCTTCGCGACAAGGAAGAGGTGGAGTTAGATTGATTCTGTCTGTTTCAACAGAGACTTAGAAGAGCCGGCGTTTTCTTATATAGAAAGCGGTCCAGCAAAAAGATCTCATGTTGGCCAAATCGAATCTCTCTCAAAGTTATAATCGGCGGTAGATAGAGATCTATGAGCACAAGCAAAAGGTTGGAGCAGAGGTGGAGCAAAAAGGTTTATGGTTTTTTACAAAGGATGATCTGGTGGTGAGAAGCAAAAGACGGAGGTTCGACCCAGAAAGTTCCCGGCGGCGAAGAAACGAAGCGGTCAACATCGTTGCATCGCATGGAGGACACGTTGCATCACACGTGTTCTTGCTTTTTTCTTCAGGCGGCACGTGGAAGACCTAATCATAAGTTAACCTCTTCGGTTTGGGCCTATATCTAATGCTTCTCTTGTTAAGTTTGTTTGATCCGTTTGTAATAAACCAAACCTTGTAATCGAGCCCATTGGGCTAACTTTAATGTAATATTGTCGACAAAAAAAAAAAACTCCTAATGTAATCGTGAATGATAAGATAACGGTTTCATAAATACATTTTGTCTTCTCCTTCATGCAAAGTTCTACTTTTTCTTCTTCTTTTTTGGTAACATAACTCTGATTGTTAATTAGAAATTTGATGTTATGTGCTAGGATTTGGCAAATAAACCTATTTGGAAATCTCAACTGAAACTAACCCAATAAAAATGAATCTGAACTAACATGAACTTGAAACAAATACCGAATTGATTTTGTTTTATAGTATTTTAAGTTATGGGTTTTACCATAATCAAATCGGAACTCAAATAGATATCCAGAAAAAAGTTTAATTTTTTTAAAAAAGTTATACCCTCAATCTTTAATATTATCCAAAATACAGTAAAATATTATTGAATACTTAAATTGAATTGTCTATTACATGAATAATTAATTTAAATATTTAATTATATATATATTTGAAAGTTCTTACGGTACTGGCTTCATTGATGTTAAGATTCTGATTTATGAAACAGAGAGCTTCACTTGATTTGATGATAAACACATTCGATCTGGTAGAACAGTTACCATATTATTATTCATTATTATCATCTTCCATAAACATAAATAAACACCCCCACACTTTAAACACAACATTAACAAACAATTAACCACCAGACAGCTTAATTATATCAACATTAATATCAGTCTTAACTTATTGACGTAAACATAAAACACAAAAACCCCATTTTTTTCTTCTTGCTTTCACTCGAACTCAACTTTGTTTTTTTAGAAAGTCTCTACGGCTGCCGTTGGGTTCAGTTCTGTAACTGCACTAGCATTCTTCATTGCCTCGAACCGTGGCTCCTTAGGCTGAAACTTGACCCCAGCGTAGAGCTTCATGTAGTCATCAAAGACAAAGCTCGGGTACTCGGTTTCTTTGCAGGGAAGCGATGAAGCTGGAGAAATCTCAGCATCGCTTCCCGGGTTGTAGAACGACGCAATAGACATTCTGTTTCCTTCTTTCTGAGTCACCACACGGTGCATCACACTCTTGTACCTCCCATTGGTTATCACCTACATTCAATAAACCAAATATTATTAAACCGGGACTAAACCAAACATTGGTTTTTTTTAGCAAAAGATCTTTTGAAAATGTGGTGTGAACATATTTATGCATACCTCAAGTTGGTCACCAAGATTGATGACAATGGAGTGGTTGAGTGGAGGAACATCGATCCAGTCACCATCTTTAAGAAGCTGGAGACCACTGACCTTGTCATCTTGAAACAACAAGATGATGCCTCCTGCATCAGTGTGGGCCCTAAGACCTTTGATCATCTCTGGTTTAGGACAAGGTGGATAGTTGCTCACTTTGGTCCCAAAGGTTGGACCTTTTGTTCCATGAAACACTTTCTTCAAGTACCCTTTCTCTAACCCTAGATTCTCACACAATAGATCCAGCAAATCCTCTGCAAGATTCTCCAATCTCTTCCCAAAATCTTTCATGGCCGTCCTGCAAAATAAAAAACGTTTAAATATGCCACTTTCCAAAAAAAAAATGTGTTCAATTTTTTAAACGTTTTTTTTCCCAACTTTATTAATTTTCATTACACAAAAAGGATTAGATGTTCTACAGGTAAATATAAAACTGTTTTTACCAACTAACAAAGAAAAGTTATATTGTTTATAAATAAAATATCACAAAAACCATTTAAATATAGGTAAAAGAGGCAGAGTGGCCCTCTTAACATATGCTTTTTTGTCAGCATAACATATGATTTAAAGTAGTGTTTACAAAAAAAGAAATGTATACCTGTATTCATCAGACATATCAGGAATGTCATGGAGATTGGACTTAGGGAGATGACGAAGGTAGAAAGTGCTTTCCCAATCGACATCCTCAACTTCTCTCTCAAGATTTTCCAAACCTTTGGACTTGAGCATGTCGTTGAACTTTTGTTCCATTGATCTCTTGTAATGTTCCTTTGTCATCTTCTCCACCTTGTCCATCAAATCATGTGGTAAACCATGGTTCACTATCTGAAAAAATAAAACAAATTAACCACCAAACAGAAAGATCCATATTAGCATTAAAGGACACAACTCAAAAAGCTAGATATTAATCATATATATTATAAAGTGCATGTATGTATGTACCTCAAAGAAGCCCCAGTTCTCACAAGCATCGTTGATCAAAGCCATGGTTTGGTCCCTCTCTTCACCAATGAGCTTGGACAAGTCTACAACTGGGAACTTAATGTTCTTCTCCATCTCTCTCTCTCTTCTTTGAAAGTATTTGTTTGAAGTGGCAAGTTGTGTGTGTTGAAGATTGTTTTGATGTGAGAGTACTTGAGAGAATGAGAGGGGGTTGTTATTTATAGGCGCAAAAGAGTAGAAATGTAATCAAATAAATGTTAAAAAAAAAAGTATGTGTGATGATGGTCATAGTCTCTTTGATAGATAAGATGTATAAAATGATTCATTCAAATAGATAAAAATAAAATAAAATAAAAAGGAACAGAAGTTCGTGGAGCATGTATGTGAGTACATCTACAGTGGACCCCTACCATCTACTTTTCTTTTATGAGATAGATTCATTTGGCATTTTTCTTTTGTTGTCTGTCTCTCTGTCTATAGTCTTCAATTGGTTTCTTTTTTTTTCTTTTTTTTTTCTTTTTTTTAATTGGAAATAACGAGGAAGGTCTACAAATAAGAAAATCTAAGGAGCCTATTACACGACATCGTTCACAACCACATCTCACGAATAGTCGTTGAAAAAAAGAAACTATTACTATCACTCCAAGACTTGTAGTCATCTTCAAGATGCCGAATTTGAAAAGTTCACCGTTTCTATTGCTCGTTAAGCCAAACATATTAGAATAAGTATGCATAACTACCTAATTACTCCACGTGATTTTTTCTCTTAAATGCATATTAATGATACAAATTCCTCAAATCTAATCTCACTTGTAATACGTGTAACATAAAAATCATCCTAAACTGAAAGTCATAATCCAAAAAGCACAAAAAAACATTAAAAATTTGTGTTTCATTGTCAAGTATGAGGTGTACCGATGACCACGAAAACTCAAAAACAAACCAAAAACTTGAACAAGTACAATTCTTTAAGAATTTTTTTTCTCTATTATAAACTTTTTTAAACAATTTACATATTTCTGTTTAATCTGAATTACTTTCAGTAACACGATAAGAAACATACCGAATGTCTAATCTTACAGGGTCGAACTCGAACTGCATTCACGAAGTCACTCACCAATCTTCAACCTAAGCTGACAAGAACAAACATCTTGCTCAACCTCCTTTTCCCTTAAAACGTGACAATGACTAATGCATATTGACACCTCATCTTTTCATACAGTTTTACATTGGTGTTCCACATTTCATTCCGCATGTGTAGAACTTTCTCTACTTTAGCCACCAGCAAGCTCTTTTTCTTGTGCTTACAGATCAGACACATCATATCTAATCACAATTAAAAATATTACACGATGATACTATATTATGTAAGATAATCTAATCAAAGAACGTGTTTAAAAAGAAAAATCTAATCATAGAACACAATCAAATAAAGACTAATGGATTCTTTTTGGGGAGTTATTTGAAGATGCAAGATGTCTGCCCTGAAGTAGTCGCTGACGTAGATGCTGACGCAGACGACGTGTTGAGTGGTGAAGACCATGTGGAGTCAAGATGCTGAGCTGGAGTCGTGTAGACTTGGAGAGCAAGTGAGTATCCTGGAGAAAAGGCAAGAGGAATAAACTTGGAGAGCAAGTTTATGACTTAAAGGAAGAGGAATAAGTGCATTCCAAGAAAAGGAAAGTTGCACTTATTGATATGGAAGATGTCCATATTGTGGTTCCTTGGAGACTAGGGTTTCGGGAACTTGGAAAATAACTATAAAATAGTTATGGGGTCGTCTGTAATGAGACAGAGACACATAGACTGATTTTATAGAGAGAGAAGCTCTTGGTGTGTTCTTGGTCGTGCTGAAGCAGTTGCCGAAGTACGTGACGGAGGAGTGATACAAGCGGGTAGCTTAGGGATCTTTCAGTACCAGTTGTTAGGGTGTTAACAGACTGTGTAAGGCTGATTAAGCAAGTCTTGTAAAGATTGTTTAAAAGGAGATTCTAATAAAGCATAGTGGTTGCTTGTATTGTTTTGTCTCTGATTTACATTCTGCATTACTTAATTGTGGTGTCATCTTTGCACTTACAATTGGTATCAGAGCGGGGCACCTAAGTTATCGGTGTAATCCTGAAGGTGAAGATGGACACGATTGTTTCTATGCAGAAGATGATCATGTTGAATGCGGACCAGTATGGTCATTGGAAGGCTCGCATGAAGCAGTTGATTCGAGAAATCAATGAAGATGCGTGGACTGCTGTGGAGACTGGGTGGGAGGAGCCTACCATAGTCACGGATGATGGGAAGAAGCCCAAGCCAAAAGAAGACTGGACAGAGGCAGAGCGCAATGCATCAAAGTTTAATGCAAAGGCGTTGTCGGTGATCTTTGGAGCTGTTGAAGCAGAGCAGTTCCAGCTGATTCATGGGAGTACTTCAGCTAAAGAGGCGTGGGAGATCCTGCTGAATTCGTTTGAAGGAGATGATAGTGTCAAGAGGACACGTCTGGATCATCTTGGGTCGCTGTTTGAGAATCTCAGGTGGTCTGATACTGATTCTGTGGCGAGCTTCAATGCCAAACTTAGTGTTATGGCGCATGAAGCATGTGTACTTGGAAAGAAGTACAAGGAGAAGAATCTGGTAAAGAAGTTGCTACGCTGTCTTCCAGCGAAGTTTGGAGCTCATAAGGCGGTCTTGAATATGACTACAAACACGGATGAGCTCAAGTTTGATAAGCTTGTGGGTATGCTGAAGGCAGAAGAGATGGAGACAGACAGTAGCTCGGTCTCTACGTCAGGTGGTACCTCAAAGAGCATAGCGCTTGTAGTTGATAAAGATGGTGATAAATCTGCGAATCTTGAAGATGCCATGGGTATGTTGGCTAGAAATCTTGGTAAGATGATGAATTCTTCTGGTGGGAAGAATCAGTATGGTCGACAGAGAAGTTGGCATGACAAAAGAAGAGAAGGTCTCAAGTGCTACGAGTGTGAAGGTGTAGGTCATGTGAAGGCTGACTGTCCTCTTGCACAACGAAAGGAACTCAAGTGCCCTGAGTGTAAAGGTGTTGGACACGCACGGCGGGAATGTCCGAACTTAAAGAAGGGAAAAGGAGTTTCATTGGAGTCATCTGATGATTCAGAATCTGAAGAAGATGGAAAGGTGATGAAGAATCTTGTTGCTTTTGGTGCTTACAAGGATGGTTCTAGTGAATCTTCTGATTCAGATAGTGGTATAGACACTGAGGAGTATCACGTGCTGCTCAACAAGTGGTTGAGGGTCAAGGATCAGAATCTGAGATTGGAGAATGTGGCTCAGAAGCAAAACGAGTTGCTTGAAGAACTTCATGAAGAGCTTGCGGCTGTAAAAGAGAAGAATGAGATTCTTGAGCAGGAAAACAGCAAGCTGAGGGAAGTTGCTACTGGTGAACAAGAGAGAGCAAGGATGCTGGAACGTGATTTGGTTGAGAATCACAAGCAGATCAGGATGCTCAACAGTGGATCCAAGAACTTGGATCAAATCCTATCAATGGGTCAACCAGCCAAGGTAAACTGGGGACTGGGATATCGAGGTTCTGAGAGTACTAAGGAAGTACAACAGAAGGGGCTGTCACACTTTGTGCAGGGAAGTACATCAAAAAGTGGAGCCAAAGAAGTTCGTCGGGAAGTACGTCGGGACGTACGACAAGGAGTACGGCAAGAAGTTCTACAGCGTGTGGCTGTAAGTAACAAGGCAAAAGTGGTACATCAGTGCAGCAACATGAAGGTCAGACAGGAGGATCTAAAGCATGGTTGTGCATCTGGTACAAAGAAGGAGACTAATCGGTGCATCAGTAACTGTGTCAGGCCCAAGAATAAGCAACATCGGATGCGCTGTTGGTTCTGTGGGAAGGTTGGACACAAGAAAGTGGAGTGTTTTGCACGTGAGAAGAGCAGAAACATGGCCAAGAAGGTGAACAAGACGTTCATTAAACCCAAGAGGGTTGAAGAGGTGTTCTTAGCCAAGAATGGCTTACTTGATGAGGTCAAGGAAGAGACATCAGAAGAAGGATGCAGCTCGGTTAGGAGTGATCTTGAGGTTGATCAAGAAGCATCAAGTCTGGAGCCAGGACACGGAGTTGGTTGTGGTTCAAAGGGGAAGGAGATCGAAGTGCGTCAGGATGTGATGCGAGATAATCTTCAGGAGGGTGATAGTGAAATCACTCCAAGACAATAGTAACGAGTGCAGAATGCACTCGGTGTAGATGAGGAAGGGCTCATGGTCAAGAAGACGACACATGAAGGAAGCCAAGTCCTCAAAAGAAGCTGGTCGAAAGGTAGTTCGACAGGTGCGTCAGAGCATGATGCAGTACTTGTAATCTATTCCGCTGCAGCAGAGGTTGTATCATGATTACGCATGAAGAAGCAGACGGGTAGGTGTGGGCATATTAACCGAAACCGGAACCCGAACCCGAACTGAAAAATCCGAACCCGAATCCGAACTGAATTTAAAATAAACCCGAAAGGGTATAGGATTCATTGACTTCGGATACCCGTACCCGATAGGTTATACCCGATAACCGAAATAATACCCGAACAAACCCGAAATTACGTATAGCAAGTAAAAAAAAATATCCCCTTTCCTAAATCTGTTCAGCTTCCCGAAAATCTCTCAATCTAACCTATTCCAAGATACGACCTTTGATTTTCAAAACTGGAACCTACCAAAAGTCTTCTATCTTCGGCTTCTTCTCCTTCTTCGACAAGGAGAAAGAAATCAAAGGCCAGTCCTCTTCTTTTCTAAATCAAAATAATATAAGCTTCTTCTCTTTTTGTTTCCGTTAATTGATTGTTTAATCTGATCTATTACATGGCTTTGTTGACTCTGAAGCTTCTCCAAATAATAATGTAGTGCGTAGTAGACTAGTAGTTATATATCACTGCGTAGTAGAAAATTTAGGTCGAGAAGGGAAGAACAGTCCATAAAAAAAATGTTTTATTAATGTTTTAAAAGCACAAACCAAGTCTGGTTTTGCTTTCTTTGGTCGCAAGTTGTTTATTTATATATACAAAACTAGAAAAGAGTGTCTATGTGCATAATAGAAAGTTTAGTTTTGTTATTATTGTTTTCTTTACGTGAGTTGCAATATGATATAAAGTTTATTATATTAGTTGATTATTGAACTAACATTGATTTCCTTTTGTTAACAGATGGACTCATCATCACTACCTTTTGAAGGCAACGTAAACAAAGATGCTGAGGATGATTTCAATACTCAAGAGTCTGATCGAAGAGGCAAACGAAAACAATCAACTGAAGATAGTCAGGATCAGAATAAACCAAAACGTGTACTCCCCACAAGATCTGATGTATGGGCTCACTTCCAAAGAAGTGAAGAGAACCGTGACAAATGTGTGTGCAACTACTGTCTAAAGAGCTACACTTGCCCATCAAAGTCTGGAACTACCAATTTGCGCAATCATCTTAACTGTTGCAAGCAATACAAAGCATGGCAAGATGGTCAAGATCATACTAAGAGCCAACAAATCATTACTAAGGAAGGTCTTTTGAAGAGTGCAAAAATTTCAGAGGATGTGTTTAGAGAAGCAGCAAACGAAATGGTCGTAATTGGACAGCTGCCACTCTCCTTTGTTGAAAGTGTAGCTTTTAAACACTTCTGTAATAAGGTAATTTTATTAATGTCATCTTTTAAATTTTTAAACATTTATGTGATAACTTTCTATGTAAATCTATGCTAATATATCTCTCCTTTTAATGTGTAGACTAACCTCCCTGTTCCTCATTCAAGACGTACATCTACTAGAAATATAGTAGAGATGTATGTTAAGAGAAAGGCTGCTCTTAAGAAAGTGTTTAAAGCTAACAAGCAAAGAGTTTCCATCACCACAGACATATGGGTGTCTCAAGTAACAAGTAAATATAGTTCTGAATCATATTTTAATTTATTTTTAATGATCATTTTTTTTATATAACTAATCATTCATTTTGTTTCTTACTTTGTACAGGGGCTAGCTATATGGTGATAACAGCTCACTACATAGATGCATATTGGCGGTTGAACAAACTGATCATTGGGTTTAAATATGTAACCGATCACAAAGGTAAGACTATTGCAACTGTTCTCTTAGAATGCCTAGCTGAGTGGGGAATAGAAAAGGTGTTTTGTATCACTGTGGACAACGCAACTGCGAACAGAAATGCTTTGATGCTTTTTGAAAGTAGCTTCTCTGAAATATCTGATGAATCATTAGTCATGAAAGGGGAATTTATGCATGTGAGATGTGCTGGTCACATTATTAATCTGATTGTGAAGGATGGCTTGTCAGACATAGATGATAGCGTGACTGCAATCCGCAATGCAATCTCATATGTAAGATCTGGAACTAATAGGCAGAAAGCGTTTGAGCTTAAGGTAGATTCTGGTAGGATGAAAAGAGGAAGTTTGCCACTAGATTGTCTTACTAGGTGAAACTCAACCTACTTGATGTTGCAGAGAGCACTTACTTTCAAAACTGCATTTGATAAGATGGGTTTTGAGGACAAACCATACAATGATCATTTCATGGAGTTGATCAAGGGGAAAAAAGGGTCGGACCTCCTGTTAGTGACGATTGGCGTGCTGTTGGAAGACTAGAGAGGTTTCTTATTATCTTTTATAACTCAACCCTAGTTGTCTCTGCATCTACCACACTCAATGCCCATAAGTGCTATGGTGAGATAGTAAACATAGCATCCAATTTGAAGTTGCTTTCTAATAGCTACGATGCTGATTTGAAAGTTAAGGCTGAGGAGATGTTGATGAAGTTTGATAAGTATTGGGATGAGTTGAAGAACATTAACAAGATTTTGGTGGTGGCAAGCGTCTTTGATCCTTCAAAAAAATGAAGTTTGCAAAGTTGTGCTTTGAAGATCTTTACGGGGAAAAAAGTGTAGAGGCTAAAGAGCTAAATGAATCAGTTCTTACCATTCTATCTGATTTGTTCAAGGAGTATTGTGAAAGAAATGGTAACCAAGCTGCAGTAAATGTGCAATCATCTCAGTCTACTCAGTCTACTCAGTCTTCACAATCTCAAGAACAGCCAGCATTAGATTTGCTTGACGATGAACTCGGCTACCATAGGATTGAGAAAAAGTACAACACAATGTTAAAGGAGAGTGGAGTGAGAGACATCAATGAGTTGGATGCTTACCTAAAGGCTGATGTCGAGACTGGAGATGTAACAGCTGGATCTGACTATGTTCTCTCTTGGTGGAAAGTAAACTTTAGCAAGTACCCTATTCTGTCACAGATAGCTCGTGATGTTTTTGCTATGCAAGTATCTTCAGTTGCATCTGAAAGTGCATTCAGCACGAGTGGGAGGTTAATAGACCCACACAAGAGTTGTTTAACTCATTATATGGTTGAGGTTCTCATGTGTACAGAACAGTGGATGAAACAAGATATCAGACTTGAATCAAAGGTGCTCACTAATGCCCAGTTACTTAAAGATGTTGAGCATGAAGAAAAAATGGAAAGAGGTTTGTATGTTCTTGTATTACTCACATTTTTCTTTTTTTTATGTTTGTTAACACTAACTTTTACATTACTTGAACAGAGTATGAACATGTATCACAGCTACAAGATTAGAGGACTAAGCTAATATGGATTTGGTTCAGGTAATAACATGTTCCTCTCATCTGTGATATTTTTTTGTTGTGATTTTTTTTAATCTTTTAACAACAGAAATTATATCTTTTGGTGTTACAGGATGAGGATGAGTGATATGGAGATTTTTTTCAGTTTCTTAATGATCTAAGACTATGTTTTTGTTTAAGTTTTGATATGAAATCATTTTGCTACGTTTGGAATTGCAACATATGTTGTTTTGTTTCAGTTAGATGGTTATTATTTATGATTATTATTTATGAAACATGTTTAAGTTTGGTTTGAATGTTTGGGGAAAAATTCTGTCTATATGTATTTAGGTTAGTTTGGATGTATCCGAAATAAACCGAATCCGAAAAAAATATATCCGAACCCGATCCAAAATATAAAAAAATCCGAATGGGTGCTAGACCCCTTTACCGAAAAACCCGAAAACCCGAATCACCCGATCCGAACCCGAACGGGTACCCGAACGCCCACGCCTACAGACGGGTTTGTCTGTAAGGCTTGACATCTAAGCATATGTTTTAGCTTAGTATGCAATCAAGCAGGGGGAGAATGGTGATGTTCTGGTCAAGAGAAGAATGCATATCTCATGGGGGAGAAAAGCATGGTGTGGTGCACATCTCGTGGGGGAGAAAAGCATAATTAGCATGGAAGTTTCCAGGTGGGGAACGTGGTGGTTGAACCAGAAGAATGTTATGTTTGATCGGCACACAAAGCTAAAAGGGGGAGATTGAAGATACAAGATGTCTGCCCTGAAGTAGTCGCTGACGTAGATGCTGACGCAGACGACGTGTTGAGTGGTGAAGACCATGTGGAGTCAAGATGCTGAGCTGGAGTCGTGTAGACTTGGAGAGCAAGTGAGTATCTTGGAGAAAAGGCAAGAGGAATAAACTTGGGGAGCAAGTTTATGACTTAAAGGAAGAGGAATAAGTGCATTCCAAGAAAAGGAAAGTTGCACTTATTGATATGGAAGATGTCCATATTGTGGTTCCTTGGAGACTAGGGTTTCGGGAACTTGGAGAATAACTATAAAATAGTTATGGGGTCGTCTGTAATGAGACAGAGACACATAGACTGATTTTATAGAGAGAGAAGCTCTTGGTGTGTTCTTGGTCGTGCTGAAGCAGTTGCCGAAGTACGTGACGGAGGAGTGATACAAGCGGGTAGCTTAGGGATCTTTCAGTACCAGTTGTTAGGGTGTTAACAGACTGTGTAAGGCTGATTAAGCAAGTCTTGTAAAGATTGTTTAAAAGGAGATTCTAATAAAGCATAGTGGTTGCTTGTATTGTTTTGTCTCTGATTTACTTTCTGCATTACTTAATTGTGGTGTCATTTTTGCACTTACATTATTAAATATCCGAGTTTTACAAACTAAATCTACATATTTTCGTATGGAATATAAACTACCAAATTTACATGGTGGCTTGTTTGATAATATGCTTGATCCGCCACTTTATGATGAGTCAATTTTCCTTTAGTTTCATCCAGTATTCGATCGGACAAATCAACAAATACTTTGATCTGATGTTTCATGGTTAAAGTATATAATATCAAATAATATATGCAAAGTAAAATCTAACGAATATTCACAAACTCAATTTGAAAAAATGTAAATTTATAATATATATGGCGTCTTTTAATATCTACTACTTAAGCATATTAACATCAATTTTACTAACAATATTTATTTATTCTGAATAATATAACTGGCACCCGTAATCTTTTATCCCATCAGGCATCAACTATTCATTGTACACAAAATCTAACTCAAATCATTTGAGACGACCATATATAAAACTATATACAGTAAACGTTTTATGCATTAATAGTGTTA
Source organism: Moricandia arvensis (assembly GCA_905132765.1). NCBI lineage: Eukaryota > Viridiplantae > Streptophyta > Magnoliopsida > Brassicales > Brassicaceae > Moricandia > Moricandia arvensis. The sequence continues at coordinate 38,921 of CAJHQP010003754.1, read as the reverse complement.
AAATTATGATATTTTATTAATCTGTTAATTTTTTCAATAGATTTATATATTTAAAATATGTTCATATATAATATAAATATTTTTGTCTTATATATTTATTAAATTTATAGATTAAATTTTAATCTATTTATTTAGATTATTTTGTAATTTTATTTATATACAACTTAGAATATAAATGTGTTGTCAATGTACTTTAAAAAAAATTAATTTCATTTGGAAAAAAAAGTTAGTTTTAGTGTTTATGTAAAATTATGTAAAATTATGTAAAATTTGTATATAGTAATTATTAGTTATAAGGTTACTGAAATCATATATTTACCTAAAATGTTTCTATAAATATCTTTTTATTATCTTATCAAGTTATATTATATTTAAAATTTTAAGATAAAATTGAAAACTTTATCAAAATTTTTAGCTTATTGAATATTATTTTATAGAGTTTATATTGTATGTTACGTATCTACTCTTTTAGCTTCATAGACCTATCGTCAAGTCAATAGTGCACCCAAACAGAATATCAGTAACCATAAGCCATCGTATGTTTATATATTATAAAATTTTATCAGATTAATTACTAGTTGCTGGAATTAAGGGAATGTCTCACTCTCTCCCTATCTTCTTGAAAACGTTGACCAAAGTGCGAACAAAGACTCCGGTCGCGGCTGCTCTTTACTTTTCTCTTGGGCATTTCACACACACACACACACACATATATATATATATATATATATTTTTTTTATTTTTTTTCAATAATTTTTTTTCTAAATTTTTGTACTCATAATCATGAATAATATCTTGATAATAATATATTAGATTAATAAATGCAAAACCTAAATAAACCAGGATCGAAACAATTACAATTAGGTGGCGTTAACCTAACAACCCGCACGAACCTACCTATATCTAACACAAACGAATCCGCCTCTCTAAGCCTCAAGGTGCCATCAACAAAGCTCTGATAAGCTGTCTCCATCGTCCTCTAACAGAAATTCGACACCACCGTGACCCATCGAAAGGCACCACGGAGACCATGAAGAAACCCGCAAAACACTGCGCCAGGTTTCCACGTCACCGCGCTATGGAGATGTTGACAAAAAAAAAGAACAATGGCTACATATTTAGATTAAAGTTTGCATTTGAAAAAAGAAGAAGTTCTGATCATTTCGTTAAATGGTGACTTATTGAGCTTGTTACGAGTGAAAGAAATACACTTGTAGTGTTTTTTTTTTGCTTAAAATATTACACTTGTAGTTGTAGGCAAAGAGCTCAAATGCTGCTGATGTTGTCTGTTGAACTATAACTGACTTTATTATACTAAAGAGTTGAACTAAATCTTCTATTGGAACGTGCATGATGATTAAAAATCTCTAAGAAACAAGCCGGAAAACTTATGGATTGCAAAATTAAACATTTGTTCGTAATCAGAGTACTAATTAATGTAAGTAACAGCATTTAAACCTTCTCTTAGTTCTTATAATGTAAAAATTAATCCAAAAGTAAAAAAGTATTGATATTAGATGCTTTCCGCATCTTTCTAATTTTTCTTCTTAAGAAGTGTTAAACTTATGTTCAAAAACAAAAAGTGTTAAACAAACTATTGTTTCACCACGCTAGAACTAAAAGTAAAAGCTATGTGGATATACACGCCTTTTTTTCCTTCTTAAATTTAAATAATAACTTGCATTTATCAATGTTTTTTTTTGAAACTGCATTTATCAATGTTTTTTTTTTTGAAACTGCATTTATCAATGTTGATTATTTTGTATGGTGTGCGTTGTGTTTATAAATCTACGAATCTACGTTTGTATGTGTCTGCTGGCACAATACCTATGGTATAAATTTTATAGTGTGCGTTGTGTCTTGTGATTATGTATCTAAAATCATTTTCAATGTATTTTCTTATTTTTACCTATAAAATAAAATAAAATTTTATAATAAAAATGAAATATGCTCAAATGTCTTTTTCTATAATAACAATTTTTAAATATAAAGTAAAAGGTAAAAGAATATTATTTTTTCTCTATAAATAGAAAAAATAGTAATATCTATTCAATAGAAGTAGTTGGAGCAATTTCATCTTAATATAATATTTTAGAGATAAAAATATTAATGAGTGGAAGATGCTTAGCGCATGATTAATGCAGATTTCTTAAGTTGGATTTTTTAAGAAAATTATAAAACAGTTTCTTAATTTTTTCTAAAAAATCTAGTTTAAGAAACCTGCAATAATTATGACCTTAGTTTTGTATACTTCGATACATATCTTCTTTAACAAAGAAAAAGATAGCAAAAGGAAACGACCATCGAAAACTCAAACATGCGTTTTTCTATCATATTTGAATCTGGATAGTGATATGCAGCATCATTACAAAATATTAAACAGTAAATCTCGATCTTGCAAATAATACACTTTTATGGTAAAGATGAAGTATGCATTATTGGACGCAAGTCAGGCGGCCAAATTCTTTTATTGGGTTAACGAAAAAATCATATCTTCTTATTTATTTATAGAATCTTGCTATTCCCCAGAATTCCACAAGTTAAATTAACAAAGTATATAGCCCTGACTGGTTGGTTATTTTTAGAGAGATAGTTTACCTTAAAAAGTTGATCAAAAAAAGTTTACCCTAAATTTAAAATTACTTAGCGAAAACTTTATCAATCAGGTAGAATAGTAGGAGTGTAATTTTGTTGTTACTCTGGTTACTGTTTAGAAAAGAACACAGATTAATTTTACTTCAGTTTTTTTTTTCTATTTCCACCATTTCTCTTTTGTTTTTCTGTTTCCTCTTTCATCTTTTTTATTTACTCTGTTTACACCATTGTTTTTCTTTCTTTACCATTCAGACTCATAACTTCATATAGTTGGTCAAGAAGTTTACATCAACCATGCACCAGTTATTTTTAAAAATGTACCACCATGGCCATGCTTTTTGCTAAGTTTTCTTAGTTTCCAAATTTAAGCTAGTTAGCAATAAACAAACTAGTCTAAATCTCTTATATATGATTTATTCCTACTAAAAATTTGATATAAAATTTACGTTCGCACATTTTTTGAAAAATTAAATTTATGATCCATTAATCTAGATCTCTACAGAAGGACATACATAGAAACATTTTTAGTTGGGAACAAAATATTAAAAATAACAAAATAATTTTGAACCGAGAAAACTTTACTTGTTTCTTCACTAAACTATTAATTTAGATTAGTTAAAAAAAAACAGTAAGGAGCACCCGTACCTTGTAGTGTCCATCCAGTCATCCACCCTTAGCTCTACATAATCCTAGTATTCTCTTTCAAGATAATGTTTTTAAGCGACTAATCTCACTGATCATCATTATCGGCTCTAAGAACAATTATAAATGTGGAGATCGATGTACTAAGCCAATTTAATAGTTAGGTTTAAGGGTTATGATATCATTTTAAATTTTATGAAATTTCAATTTAAAATCAATTAGCGGTAAATAAATATTCCAAATTTATTATATATTATTCATGTCTTACTAAAAGTTTTGATGTATTAGTTTATATTCACACACTCTTTAAAGTTTAAAGCATATCACCCTTTATCTCTACATAATCCTAATAGTTTTGTCAGGGATTAGTAATAAGCCAACTTTGTACATGCATTTTCATAGGTGTAACATAAGTTAGTCATCATGAGGCAACTTGTATATAAAACTTTCTCTTGAGCTTTAACATCAATCACAAAGTTTTATAATGTTAAAACGTCTGCTAGATTTATTTTTTATACTGATGACTATTGACTGCAATTCGAAGTTGGCCATTAAAAATCCACAAATAATAGTTTTTAACGGACTATCTATAAGTTTACGAAATAACACGTTTAAAAGTTTCGTTTAGATAGCCCTTAACTACACATCACTGATAATAAATAACTATACACAATTGTCATTATTCCTTTGGTGGTCAGAGTTTTAGTCAATTGTTTTATGCCATATGAGTGGTTGAAAACATCGCTTACGACAAATCAAATCATACGGATTAGATTATATCACAAGGGGATATATGTCAGGTTCATGAACTTCGTCTATTTCGTTTTTTTTCATTATTCATTTGCGTCACGATTCAGCATATTTATAAAAGTTAACATATGTGGATTTCTATATCTATAAAGCACGAGGGCGATATTGAAAGGAGAATTTCCTTTCTTTCTTTTTCGTAACCAAGAGAATTTCCCTCGATGTCGGCTCTTCGCCACCTGGGGCTGTAGTATGTTTTTCGATATATTCGATTTGCGTAAAAGAAAAAGGAATATGATGTAAAGTTGTAAATATGTCATTCTGAATTGAGTTAACATATATGTGGATAGAAACCTTTGCGTATTGTATAAATCATGGTTTTTAAATTCGTTTTAAAATGTGCCTAAACCCCTATCTAAGCAGCAGATTATTTCTAGCCGAAATGATTTTTAGAAATTTTTGGTTTATATCCAAATCAGTTTAAATCATTATAAATTGATTTTTTTTTTAAATCAATAGAAATTAATTTAAAAATTTTAAATTACACAAAAATATGAATACAATTTCAAAATTTTATCTATTTTTTTGTATATCTAGTTTTAATAATTTATAAAAGTAATTTCATAATTAAATTCAAAAACTAAAATATCTTATATAATAAATATATAAAATAAGTCAATAATTCGTTAAGCATAAACCTCCCTTAAACAATAAATCATTTGTTTAGTTGCTAGTCTTCTATAAATCATATTCTTAAACATTGGTATAACTCTTAAGAATTTTATGGTCATCTTTGGATGTTACAACCTATCGTTTTAATCTCCTTCTCGGTAATGTAATTTCACTCAAAAGAAAATTAATTAAATCGAACATTTTGATGAGTTACTTGAATCATGGAAATTTTCCAATCTTATTTATTAGTTGTGATAATTCAAATCCAACAAGAGACCCTCACATGGCTAATCTCACCTTCCCCCGCCCCAATTTATTTCAACTGGAAGGCCTCCATGCTTCCCAAATTATATGTTACAAGATGCAACGTCGCATGCAATTTAAAAAAAGCCAGCGTTGAACGTGCTAATTATCTCATCTCTAAAACTATTGTAATGTAACGAAGTAGCTAAACACCAAATTATTTTAATCTCCTGAAATTAAAGAATTTAGAGATTAATCAAAAAAATCTCATCATTACAAATGATATAGACTTTAAAAATAACTTATCAAGATTTATCAATCAAAAAGTATCTTATAATATATATATTAGTGATGCTAAATATAAGGGAAGAGAAAAACAAACTTAATCCATGATATCTTCATATGTGAAGAAACCAATAACTTTATATAAAGGTTTTCTTATTCATTTATTAAAGAGGCTATGCCTTTATTTACAAGTATTGAACCTAAGACAATACAAGGCTTTAGGTTTCATATCGAGACTCTAATGTCCTAATACCCCTCCCACATCAAAGTGGAGTGTGTAGATTTTGAACACCTGAATTATCAAGAAAACCTTCAAATTCTTTGTGTCTAAAAGCTTTCGTCAAAATGTCTATGAATTGAGTATTTGTTGAAACATGCTTAGTTGTGATAGTCCCACGAATGATCTCATTGCGAATGAAGTGACAGTCATTACCCACATAGTTCGAGCATAAAAGACATGATTGCGAGTTGAATGGCAGATAAGCTATCTGAGTGAAAAAGCAACGTGAGCAGAACAATCAATACCAAGATCAAAAAAAACTGAGGAAGCAGAGAATCTCTTGGCTGTGGCGCGGTATTCAGCTAGTGCAGATGAGCGAGATACAACATCATGATTATTTGTCTTCTAAGAAATAAGAGTCTCTAAGTTGTATGAACCAACATCTGAGTGATAGTCGAGTGATAGGACAAACACCCTAGTCAGAATCGCACCAAGTTGAGAGGAGTAATGGAGTAATAGCTTTTAGAAGAATACACTGTCCATTATTTTTCAAATTCCTCACTACTCGTAATGCAACTTCCCAATTAATGTTCTGGTTTTGGATCTCTCATAAACTGAGAAAGAGTGTGTACAGAATAAGAGAGTTTTGGCCTTGTAACCCCAAGATAAATTAAAAGACCCACCAATCTTCGATGTTTAAGTGGATCAGACATCGTATGTCCATCAACCAAAGCAAGTGTGTGGTTCTGTTCCAACGGAAAGGAAACATGCTTGAATCCAAGTAAACATGTTTCAGATATGATATGCAGTGTGTACTTTCGCTGTCAGAGATACATTCCAGTTGGGTTCCGAGAAACCTCGATGCTCAAGAAATATCGAAGAACACTAAGATCCTTCATGTGAAAACGTGAACTCAAATATTTTTAGTTCTGATTTTAGTCACTGGACTCTTTGTCCATTCTTCACTGCAAATCTCTTTTGAATATGAGTACAGTTTGTATGCATTATGGTTGTAAGACAGAGAGGAGCATAGATTCTCATCAGCGGTGAGTTTAATCCAAGGTACAATGAGTGCGTTGTTGGCGCACCAGTCTTCATAATCCTCAGATTATTTTTCTGATTCTGATATTAAACCATCAACAAACCCGAATTTCTTTCGAGTTTTCAATGCTCTACGAATACTTGAGAACCACTCATCATAGTTTGTTCTTCGTAGCGCCGGTCGTGAGATCACTGTACCAAGATTATCTCATGTAGTTAGATCATAAGGCGATATGGTACGCCTTGTCACTTTAACTTGTGGCTTAGTTTTGGAGAGTGTTGGTTCTTTGTCTGACATAATTAATCAGTATTATCAATGAAGCTTTCGATCAGATCGAATTCTGAAAAAAAGACCGAAGAAAGATTCAAAGAACGTATATTCAAAACCAACAATAGGTTAGAGCTCTAATACCGTGTCAAGAAACTTATCTTTGTAGAAAAGTTTTTTTTGTTTGTTTATTAAGAAGGCTATACCTTTATATACAAATACTAATATTGGTAAAGTGGTGAAAATTTGTTGTGTTTTCGAGACACTTGTGACTAGTTAACTATCAAATGCAACAGTGGTTAAATAATAAATTAATAATATTTATATTTAAAATAATTATAAAATATTAAAAATCATTTTATTATAATAAATATAAAAACTATATTTATAAAATTGTATTTTTTTAAAATACAGAAATATTTTCTTCAAAGTTTTATAATATAAATTAAAGTAATATATATATATATATTGGTATTTCTATTATTTAAATTTTAATTTTTAATCGAAATTTTTATTTTTATATAGTTTAACAAAAAAATATCCTCACGCAAAATCTGGAACTACCTTTTAAATCTTAAAGATTTATAGCGATTTGAAACAATCTATAGCGTTTTCTATGATTGTTTTAAAATGTCAACAATTGCTACCAATTGAAAAATTACGTTTTTCGGATGGTAGCAGGAAAACCAATCATGCCCTAAGTCATTAGCGATACTTTATTGTTATGGGTCGCCTTTTAACAACTGTGAAATAGTCTTTTTAGTTTCAATCTTTTTATGGTTTAAACCTTAAAGTAATATGACTTTATGAAATTGATTTTTTAATATAATTAATCGACATTAGTTTCAGTAACATTCGTGATCTTTTGACTAATTTTTCTTTACAAGAAAATGCTAGAAAACAAAATAGGTTAACTTTCAAACCAACCATATTGGAAAGGTCAGTATTAAAATTTTGGTGACTATAGACAATTTAATAAATATTTATATAAAAATATGTTTCTATAAATTTGGAAACCTATATATATATATAATTCTTATAATTTAAGAGGCCATAAGAGTAAAAAAGTAAAGACAAAACATATTGGAGATAAAAACGATTGATCAACATTATTTTGCGTTAATCAACATTATTTTCCTACGCATTATTTAAAGATGATCCAAACCTAAAAACGATAAACAGCCTTCAACATTTTTTTAGTTAATCAACATTGTTTTGGGCTTATCATGTACAGAGCATAGATCGTATAAAGAACCAAAAGACAAACGATTAGTACACGATCAAAACGAGAGTGGACATCGAAAAGACTTCCAAAAAACTCTATAACTTTAAATATAAAATTTTTACTTTAATTTTTTTTCAAAATTTCGAATTTGAAATTTTATTTTTAATTTATTTTTATTTTGTTTATGATTCTCAAATATTTTCTCATCTATCATTAAAATTCTTTAAAAAATTATATTTCATAAATATTCAAATTTATTTATAAAATTTAAGTTTCACACATGAAATTAAATAAAAATATTTCAAATAAATTATAATATTTTGAAACGAGAATTAGATAACAAGAATACTACAAAACAAACTTAATTAAAAAAAATCTTCTAGAAAAGTACATGAAGACATAATTATTATAGAAATTTAAATATTACAACAACACTAATCATCTAGTAAATTTGCTCTGGACCTCCAAAAACTCCAAAATATTGTCCAAATAAATTTGGGTAATTGAAGATGGTTGTTGTTGTTGCTGCTCTTAAAATCTTTTTGTTACGATTCTTTCTTGCTTAGATCGAATGTAATTACAGTATCAATATCATTGATAGAAGCTAAGTATTTTAACAATATTTTATTTTCCTCTTTTACTTCTTTAAAGCTAACTTTTCTTTATTCGTTTTGCAATTGTAATTCAATCATCTCATAATTTTTTTCCTGTTTGCTGTACTTTCTTTTAAAAAATCAAGGATTTGTTAGTATGATGATATCAAAGTATCAACAGCCATATTATTACCTTCGATAGTCTTCCTTTTGAATTTTACTTTCTTCGATCAAATAGGACGTGAATTTGATCCGCTATCATCACTACTTAAATTGATTGAAAATGAAGACATTCACAGAGATTGTGATGTTGAAGAGCCGAAAATATTTCTTTCGGTGTTAAAAGTATCTGAGATACCGATGTTGACATTGCTTGTAAGGGAGATTGAAGAAAAAATTGCAATCACATAAGCCATTGAGGATCTATTCATAGTCATGCATTTACATCGTGATAGATAAATGCCCATTCTAATTTGTATAATTAAATGTAAACTAGAGTTATTTCTTCGCATTGTCAATGTTGTAATACAATATGACAACTACTTCTATCAAAAACATATTTCATCTGGTAGAATGGGTTTATACTTGGCAAAATGTTATTTCTTCAATTTGAATTTTGGCGTATGGTGCATGCTGATGTTATATATAAGTACATCAAAATAAGAGAGTCTACAGCCATTAAATACATGAAATAATTTTGCCGAGCAATTGTGGAAGTGTTTTTATAGTGGTATCTCAGGTCACCGACATCAAAAATCGTTGCAAGGCTTCTCAGTATTGACCAACAATGTGGAATTCTTGGAATGTTGGATAGTCTAGATTTCATACATTGTTGCATGAAAGTGGAAAAACTATCCAACTCAATGGGCGGGATAATTTACATGCCATAGCGGATCAACCATTATCATTCTCGAAACAGTTGCAGGTTATGACCTATGGATATAACATTCCTATTTTGGCATGCCCGACAGGAACAATGACATTAATGTTTTGAAGTCATCTAATTTATTTTCAAATTTTGCTCAAGGTATCATTCTTCCAGTTAATTACGTTATTCTAGGAAACGAATATAACATGGGGGTTATTATTTACCTGATGGTATTTATCCGAAATATTGAACTCTTGTTCAAACAATGACCAATCTCCAAGGTCAAAAAAATTGTTTGCAACAAGACAATAAGCATGTCGAAATGATGTCGAAATGATGTTGAACATGCGTTTGGAGTCTTGCAGTTCAAATTTGCTACTATAAGGAAGTATTGCATGATATAATAATACTATGTATTATAATGCATAACATGATAATTGAAGAAGAATGTGATATCAATGCGTCTATAAATGATACGAGATCAGTGGCAGAAGCAACCATTGAAATGGAGGAAAATAAAGATATCCTTTTTCAACAATTTTAGCTCGTAATCTATAAATTAAAATAAAGTGAATCATTTCTTACTTGGAAATGCATTAGTTTATCACATATAAGAGCATTACGAAAATAATTTTATGGAATAGTGTGGTATTTTTCTTGTATTTTATCATTAGATTATGTATTTCTATTTAGAGTTTTATATATTATAACGTAAGATTTTATTAATTAATATTGCTGTAAGATTTTTTATATATGTGCTAGTTATTTATAAAAGTTTGATGAATTTATATTAATAATGAAAAATATAAGGATAATAATGTAAAATAAAAATAATTTAAAAATTAATTTTAAAGTTTTGTTTTTGGAGAAAACACCTTGAAAATTCAAATACAGAATTTTGTAAACTTTAAATTAGAGACTTTTTTTGAAAATGCTCTTAGAACATCTTCGATGTATTACTTAACTTTTTACTAAGTTTCAGTCTGATTTTAAATCTCTTTTAAAATAAAATAATTCATTTTAGAACTCGTTTATTGAGTAATTTATAAAATAAATGTATTATTAATTTAAAGTAATTTCATTTATTACTCTACTGTGGAATGAAAAAGAGAATCGACTTGGAAGTTTTTTTATTATAAATACTTCTTGAGTGAAAAATGATATGGGTTTGATATGCTTTAATTTCAAAAATTACTACTAGTCTAGAATATATGGCTAGCGATTAAACTTATGAAAAGATGAACAATTTATTCAAACTCATTTTATAAGAAAAAGATGAATAGATAGTCTTCTAACTTTTCATATTTCAAATTATCATTTATTAAGAAATATGATTTTTCGTACATAATAGAAAGAAATATGGGAGAATTTTACTATTTTTATTGTATCACTTTTCATTTTTACTTTCATTAAAGAGACATTTTCATAAATACCATTTTTAAAAGGTTATTTTAAAAAAAAAATAATTAAAATCTTGTATTTTACATTCCTAAACTTTACCCCACTCTATCCCCACTCCTCAACATTCCTGTATGGTACTAGAAAAATAGCATTTTTGACAATTTCCCTTCTTGTTTTGAAAACAGCCTCATCAACCTTTTAATGTTTATCTTTATGATCTCATTTCTCCACTTTATATAATTTCCTATGGTATATATAGATATATTAAATTGAATATATATTTTCATACATACATTGGTAGGTACCATAGCCAAACCAACCAGTAAACTCCTTAATCAATCATAAACCATTATTATTTGGTTCAACCTATCACAGAATATAAATGATATTTAAATTGTATGAATAAAGGTTCTATGCTCATGAACTTAATACCGAATATACAATCTGATTAAATCAAATCTGATTATATTTTATTTAAGCCAAGCGGAAATAACAATTTTTAATTGATAAATTCTACGAGTGGTTCATATTTCGAACATGATAACTAATGATAATGATAGTCCTAAAACGTAACAAAACAAAATAACTGGAAATTAGTAGTAACGAAAATGAAAGACCAACGCATGCTTGAGATAAATGATGACAAAGACAAAATGTGAAATTGTCTATCAACTTTTTAGCTTTGCAATTGCGGCCAGTTTATCACATTGAACTAAAATAAAGTAATATTTAATTATGCGCTTAGAATTTTTTTTTTCTTATTATAAACTTTGAAGGAATGATGACCTACAAAAATTAAACTCTAACGAAAAAAGCTTTTTTCTTGTAAAACAATACAAAAACAACTGTTTAGTATCTTCTGTACGTAATACAGACTGGACAGAAGGTTCAACAAGAAAAATTCAGCCTAAACTCTGAAATGTATATATTAAAAAAAATTAGATGTGATATACAATTGTGTAAAAGGTGGATGAATCATTTATAATAACAGATTCGATCGAATACATACCCCCACGTTTTTAGATATTCAAATACTCAGTGACTGGGTATAATTAAGTAGAAATACCTGCTGAGCAAAAGTAAATCAACATTTTGTTTTAAGTATAACCATATAAAGACTATTTAGATTTCCAAATACTTTTTTTTCCTTCCACAACGAGTCTTCTGCAGTAAATAGTTATTTACGTTCAAATCTTCGACAAATTCTTGATAAGATACTGTTAAATCAAATTAAAAATACAGACACCTACCTAAATTTAGTATAAGAAATAAATAAATTGTATTAATATCATCAATGACAATGATATATCGTCTGTAAAGTTACGGAGTCCTTTTATTTTAGTTAGGTAATTTTGCAGTTACACAAATAGAAATGATTGGTACCTTAGTACTACCTGACATGATTTCAAGCATTGCAAGGATTCAAATATAGTAAGTCCTCATTTTTATATTATTATTCCAAGCTTTTGGACTAAATTCTATGAATCTTACCCTTAAATTTAATAATTGGCCTCGTGTCTTTCCTCTTTATGGCACAACTCGTGCTGTCTCACTTATATTCAGTAGGTCTAGCAACTTTTCCTTTAACAAGTTACTCGACTTGACATTTTTCTTAGAATTTACGTTATCATAGTGATACTCATCAAATACTCAAACATTTTTCATCAATGGCCTCAATCGAGCGATATAATTATTTGTCCTGTACCAAACTCACTTAGTTTGTTTCCTTTCTCAAAAAAGTTACAGCTAATGTAGTATGCCTAGTTACGACTTAGGGCATCTCCAACCCAAAACCTTATTTTGAGGGGAGCAAAACCTCAAAATGAGGATTTGAGGGGTGATTGCTCCAACCATGAATCCTCAAAAAGATCTTTAAAAGTTTATTTATTTGCATTATAGTCCTTCATATTAACAAAAGTTAATAATAATGATAAAACTTCACAATGAATATAAAATATACATTTAATATATTATACAACACACAATATTACAATATTATATAATAAGAGGTAATATAAATTACATATATAATAAAGCAACACACATACACAAATTTAAGAAAATTATATATAAAATACCGATGAATTTTAGTATTTTGGTATCATTTGTAAGATATGTAATATTTAAGAGTTTGTTTAGTTTGTTTTAATTTGTTTTAAGTTTGTTTAATGTATTTTTATTTTATGTGGGTTTGTTTAATGTATTTTTCTATTATGTGAACTTTATTTTAATGTTATGTAATATTTATCCTATTTTATTTTATTTTAGTGTACTTAAGTTGCCTAAATTAAATTTAATACATGTATTTGTAAAAAACAATAATTATAAGAACCAAAAAGAAAATAAAAAATAGTTTTGAGGTTTTGAATAGTGAAACTTCAAATTTGAGGTTTCACTATTCAAGACCTCAAATTTTGAAGATTTGAGGTTGCATTGGAATGTCAAAAACCTCAAAAATTGAGGATTTGAGGTTGGGTTGGAGATACTCTTACAAATAATTCATTTGGATTTGAGAATTATCATAGACTCGAAATTTCCAGCATGACAACTGAATCTTAGACTTTCAAGAAGACATATCTCTGTATATGCATGTATATATTTATCCGAAACCGAAGAATCATACCTAATCGAATTTCAAAATTATTCCCGTGGATCTTATATTTCTGAAAACAAAAAATTGAAACTAAACTGGAACCTAATCGAGAATCAATGGATATCCGAATTATTAAAATATAGTTTATATATTTAAATTATTAATTATTTTTTGTACTGAAATAATAAAGTATCCTTATTATCAGAATGGTTTTCTTGGCTAAACATTTTCAAGTTATGATATTTTCTGATAATCCAGAGTTACCTGAATTTTTTTCTGAAAAATGAATTATCCGAAAATTACTCAAATTAACCGAAATTATCCAAAAACAAAACTAAACTGAACCTGAAATTTTTTTGGGTATTAACCGGTTCCCAACATTATTATAGAACCAAATCAAAAACCGAATAACTGAATCAAAACTAAACCGAATTTCATAAATATCAGAACGGATCTAGAACCAAAAAATCAAAAGAAAAAGAAAAAAAAAACTGAATCCAAGTAGAACTGAAACCGAAATACTCATGCCTATCTCTGTAACTCTGTTAGATAATGAGTTATCAATAAAATTGGGTAATTAATCAAGTTTCTTGAACCGAAATTCAGATTTTCATGTTAGCTTCGACCTGGCATTAAAAATTTGAATCAGTGTAAACTAAATTAACTCAATGATTGTACCTCACATTTTATGGCGGTAATTGGTCCTCGTCTCTCTTTTTTAACGATTACGACAAGACATATAAGCGATCCATTCATCCTAGTTACGGTTTCGTTTATCACCGAATAATTTCACCTCACAGCTCAAAACTCACCCTTATGATCGTAATGATCACACTTAGATATCTATTATCATGTTGTTCTCACACTTTAAGATTTCCTTTGCTAGACTCTCTTTTTGACACGTATGAAGTATAGTTTCCATCTATCTCCAATATTATTACTCATAAACAAAACATGTAATAATCATCTTTTCGGTAATACTCTTTAATCGCTTAAAATATTTTAACATTCGTGTTCCAAGGAAATTTAATTATTAAATTGCTCGCGTATCACTACTTTTCACAGTTCGGTGTAGAAGACATAAAAACAGATATTTTAACTGAAAAAAATCTAGAATATACCAACATGTTACACAACTCTGTTTTTGAACCTAACCACTTTATTTGGTCGTCTTGATGAATGTTCTATAGTGAAAATGGAAATTAATAAGTTCAATGGGATGATTGCCATTTTAGGTAAGGGGTGTCTCGTTAAATGTGTTTGGTGCATGGGAGGGGTCAAATTTAAGGTTTGTGCCAAACTGGTTAATTAACCATAAATGGGAGAGGGGTTCATGCACATGGACGACATTGTGTCAACTTTATTTTGGAACTTGATGCACATGCCTTGTTCTCATCTATACGTACATAAATACATGAGACACCTTGTGTATTTTACCTGGGTCACATCCATGACACATCTCCTACCAATAGCCACAAATAATGCAGCACCCAATTTTGACATATATCTATAGAGTTACATCTTACTTTTTTGGGTTACATACATCTACATATGAAAATCTTAATTATGAACTTCATTTTTTGCAAACATTAAACGCCAACGATTTTCTTTTACGATTTACGTTGGTCTAACTGATGTCACAAAGTGTAAGAAATTCTTAGTGAGAAAATAAAACGGTAAGCGTATCAAAAATCGTTAGAGAAGGTAAAAGATATTGTAAAAGGAAACTAAGGTACATTTTTTTATACTGCCTAGACATTGTTATCTTTTTCTAATTGATACCCTATTAAAGCGATATATATACTTACCAATCAAACCCGATAACAACTACTCCTGTTGTTTCACAAAAATATATCTTTTTGGTATTTTTTCTTGTTATACAAAGATTGTTATTTTAAAATTTTAATACATTTAATACTTATTTTAAGTTTAGTATTAATTATAAAATACATTGATTTTATAAATAGTTTTATTTATTTAAAATATTATTAATTAAATAAATGCAGTTAATAAGAATATAAGTGTATTTCAATCATTTTGTGAAATGTATCAATATGACACTCTTTACAAAAGAGAGAGTAAAAGTGAAAGAAAATTGTTCTAAGGCTTTTTTGTTGTTTAAAGTAGTGATAAAGATCATTGTTTCATTTATCAAAACAACATGCTACTATAACATGTACTACCTCCGTTTCGATTTAGTTGTCGTTGTAGAGAATTTTTTTTGTTTCAAAATAAGTGTCGTTTTATAATTTTAATGCAAAATTTATTAGTTTTATTTGTTATTCTATTTTTCTATTGGTTGAAATGTGGTTAGATGTATAGGTAATTGTGTTTTTATCTAGAAAATATGTAAAATTAAATGATTTCTTAATCTGCGTGTAAAAACCTAGAACGACAAGTAAAACGAAACGGAGGGAGTAGTATCTTGGAACACATTAAATGAGATGAAGAAGATTTACACTTAATTTCATGTGTCTTATTAAAGACTAGTTACAAGCTATGAAACATTCGAAATAAACGAACTGAATCCTCCACTGTGCGGAAGACTTACGATTTGTAAATTTATATGTACCACTTATTAATTTGAATCAAAATGGGTTATGAAAGGTATATATATCAGTAGCTATCCATCACGATCGCACGGTAAATGTCTGAAATTGACTAAACAGAATTTAATTTTGATTTATCCACCAAATGGTAATGGCCACACGGCCATATTTTATCCAAAATAATATGTTCCTCTAAGTTTACAAATTGAAATAAATGTATATGTAGAAGTATAAGCACTTCAACCACATTATACTCATTATTGTTTGTTTTTTCTCTTGAGAATGAAATTAAAACTTTTCTAAAAAAAAGAGAATAAAACTAAACCAATAATTGCAATCAGATTAACCATTATAACTTTTTACTAACCATTGTAATTGTTATTGTTAACAATTTCAATTCTTCATTAACCATTGCACCTATTAGTGTATACCATTGTAACTCTTGGTTAACTATTTTAATTGTTGGTTGTAATTCTTAACTCATATAAGAAATTATAGGTATTGGCAACTGTAGATAGAAAAACCAGAAATCAATTGTTAGTTAAAGAGAGAGAGACCTACATTGTACAAAGAACTTTGAAAAAACATTTATAAACTCTAAAACAATATTCGTTTCTCTTTTATATTAATTTAGAGAAGAGTGATACTTTGAATATCTTACCCTACAAAAGAATTTTGTTTAACCCAAATATTAAAATATGATCGAAATACTCATTAAGAAAAATGACATCATGCACAATTAATAATTATCCAAGACTATACTCATTCTTGTTTGTTTTTTTCCTGTCAAGAAGAGAATGAAACTAAAACTTTTCTAAAAAAAGAGAATAAAACTAAAATTAAATGTTTGGTGTACATAATGTATTTATGCTGGGAGATTACATCAAAGTTTGGAAAGGCTTGAGAGAGAGTAGAATTCTGAATATGACGAAATAAGATGAATTATCTTCTCATTACACTTCATGTAGTGTATGTTTAAGCATGTTATTTCTCATTGTGTATGGGAAGCTTAGACTTTTATTTGAAGGAAACAAGAAGAAACTGAAAGGGAGAATAACGATTACCTACAACGTGGCTATATTCTGAAAAGTATGTGAGTTTCATTTAATAATATTGTTAATTATGAGTTATCGAAGGGGTGAGAACGAGTCGTCACCCAAGGGATTTTCAACCAAAGAGTGCAAATGTGTGGTGAACGAAGAGATAAAATTTTCGTGTCCGAATGGGTGCAAATGTGTCATGTCCAAAGAGGTGTGAACATGTCTGGTAACGGTGCGAACGTGTCATGACCGAAGGGGTATGAAGAATCGTAACCAAGGGGTGCGAACGTATCGTCACTAAAAGGGTGTGAACCTAATCATCACTGAAAGGGTGTGAATGTAACATCACCGAAAGCGTGCGAACGTAACATTACCGAACAGGTGCGTACGTAATGTTACTGAAGGGTGTGAAAGTAATGTCACCGGAATTATGTGACTTGCATCATGCATGATGTTGATCCGTATGATACAAGTCGTTTGTGGTTAAGGCTGAGTCATCATAAGTGGACAACATAATTTTCATGGTCAGTGTTGTGGACCACGATCCTTGGATATGGATTGATGGCTCACAAAAAGGTGTATATATATGAAGCAACCTAAAGGTTTTATTGTGCTTTTTGAAACTTATAAAGTTTTTATGTTTATTTATATGGGCTAAAAAATCACCTGGGCAATGACACAAAATGTTTGATGAAATTGACTTATCAAGTGTTTTAAGTTAAAGCATCAGTTGTGTTTATATAGAAAAGTTGACATGGAAAATAATGGAATAATCATTTACTTTGTATGTTGACGAGATATTGATCTTTAATACTAGCCTAAGACAAGTAGAGTTTATAAAATCACTATTGTCATCAAGTTTTGCAATAAAAACATGGGGGAGGTGGATGTGGTTCTTTAATTTGAATCACACAAGCAAGTAAAATACTATATTTGACACAATCTCATTATATTAAGAAAGTTTTTAATAAGTTTAATTGTGAGATTGTTCTCCAATATAACATTCTCATGGATGTGAGTGTGAAGCTTGTGCCTTATAAAATTTGGAAATGTATAAAGAACAAAAAATATCACAACTCGAGTACTTAAATGGAACCATAAATTATGGTCTGTCATATTTCAAATTTCCTTCAGTGGTAGAAGGGTATTCAAATGCAAGTTTGATAACCAATATAGAAGATTATTCTTTTACAAGTGGTTGAGTTTTTTTGCTTGGGGAGGTGCTATTTTATGAGCCTCCAAGAAGCAAAATAGCATGAAAAGTTAACTATATAATAAGATTTTGTAACATTAGCATATGTCAGTAAATATAAATATTCGATAAGAAATTTAAATTATAAGATTCTGCCGTGGCCGATATAGTATCACTAGTTTCTATCTATTTTGATATTGAGGAAATCTTGGCTATGGTAAGTCATGACACTTATACGTTAAATATAGTGCAGTATGTGTATCACTCACGGGGTGATTACCATGAATATTTTTTCGGTTTGAATAAAACGTAGCAAATCATTTGTCGAAAAGATTAGCTAGAGACTTGGTAACAAAGTTTGTTAAAGAGATGAGTTTAAAGTCCATCTGAATTTTTTAGTTGTGGGATATCCAGTTTCCCTCTAATACAATGTTAAAAGTTGGATTTAAGGTGGAAGCCTAAACTTAAGGATTGAATCACATGTTTACGTCATCCTAATGTATGCGCTTAAACATGGAAGAAAGGGATATGTTGAATTTTTATTCTTAATAGATACTTTGAAATGTGTAATTGCATGTGCATGATTAAAAATATTTACCTATAAGAGTGTGAAGTGATGACGCTTCCAGAAGCTGGCAATTAGCTTGGTATGCGCTCATGAATAGATATGGGCACATGGTTTATAATAATGTCAAGTATAAACACTTAGAATAGTGGGAAAACACATGTGTGTATTATATTCATATGCCCAAAATGGGTTGAGAGGACTCAATTTGTAGCGCATCCTAATTCTCGGGAATTCAGAATGTGTAGTATACTAAGATAAAAATTCAGTTCTTAGAACATTTTAATTTAGACATGACTTTGATATATGTGTTATTTATTTAATGAATCCATATTACACTTAAATGGAGGGGGGATTTTTTATATATTTAAGTGAATAGTTGTAATAATTGATATGAACCATTGAAATTGTTTATATGAACAACTGACAACTATATATGTGTTATTTATTTAATGATTCAATGATTACCCCGAACCAAGAAGGCTCTCTAATCTTTGATTGCATCAACTCGCCCTTGATGGCTGGAGCTCTAGCAATTAGATTGGGTCTTCTAGCGGCAGCAGATCTTGATATAACCAATCTCAAAGTCCGCTCCGACTGTTTAATGCTCATTAGAGCCATATTTAACAAACTCCAGATCAAGGAGATCATCGGTATCATAGATGATATCAGTAAGATCTCTTCTGCATTTGATTCTATTGTATTCTCTCATATTCATAGGTTTGGAAACTCAAGAGCCGAGTTTCTAACAAAGCAGGCTCTAGGACCTTTTTTTGTTGTAATGAACTCGGGTTTGGGTCATGGTTTAGGCCTAACTCTAGAACAACTGCAACTATATAAATGAAATCTTGCAACTATTAATGGTTGCAAAGTTTGGTAATTATCATATTGATGATAGCAAGCTTTCGTGATTAATCATTGTAACTTTTGGTTATTCATTGCAGTTGTTGGTTTCAACTCTTAATTCTTATATAATGAATTGTAGGCATTAACAACTAAAACTAGAAAAATCAGTAATTAAATGTTAGTTAGAGAGGGAAAAAATATTCATTGTTCAAAACATTAGAGATCTTTGAAAAACATTAATAGGCACTAAAACTCTTTTTTTCTCTTTAGTCTTAGTGAAGAATAAGAACGAGACTTTAATTGTCTTATCATGGAAAAAATTACGTGTAATTCAAAACTTGAAATATAATCAAAATACTCTTTAAAAAGTGACTTCGTGATTTCATTATTATCTAATTTATAAATCACACTTTTTGGAGTAAGACCCATATAACCAACAAGCTAAGCATTCCACTAGTAACACATATATGCCTCGCATATTGCCTGGATTATTCGAACATATCTCTGGGATTTTCATGTAACGCAACTTTAACATCACAGAATCATGCACATGTCTGGTCGATTATAATTTGGCGCCAAAAGTCCAATAATTTTGAAACCATTTACAAAATATATTTTTAAAAGCTCTGCTCCACTAAGACATGTTTTTAGTATACAATCTATTTTGACGCCTACAAGATGTCTTTACCAGCATTAGTCTAGAACCGGCTCTGGTCATACATGTATGCTTTAGAGATATTGAATTCTTTAGAAACATAAATAAAAATATTAATTAAACTTAAGTTTATCAAGCGGCACTAATCACAAAATCGTGTTTACATTTAGTAATTTATAAGAGTGTCAAAGAAAAAAATTAGTTACTGGAAAAGATGGAGAAAAAGCACATAAGAGCCACAGTGTTGTAGTTTAAAGACAATGATAGTCTTTGCAAGAAACAGAAATGGATATTAAGGGCATGATTAATCCTTGTCTCTTATGATGAGGTTTTTAATTCTTTTTAAACGTTTTAAAAAAATTTTAACTTGGAAAAACTTAAGATTTGTTTTTTAAATAAAAGTCATAAGAAACGTCTCTAAAAATGTAAAAAATAATAAAAAATATCAAATCATAAATTAAAAACCCCGTTTTAACCGTTTGAAGAGACTGGGTTACCGATGGTCTAAAATAATTGCTGAAAAAGATGGAGAAAAGCCTTGTAGAGCAAACCATATGTATGTGGATATAAAAAAGAACAAATACGTGAAACTTGAACGCTAGTAGACCATTTATTTGTACAGGCCCAATAAGTGATAATATAGATAAAGAGGCCTAGTCCAATTTTTCATAATCATACTTAACATCTCTGCATATCGTAAATTAATTTCAGTAACGATCAAGCAGAACGGTTACAAATTTGGGAGATATCAAAACAGAAATATTTGGGCCTACAGCGGAAGGCCTACGCCCACGATATTAGGCCACAACACCCATTATGCCCTTAGCTCACTGTATCATTACCGTATGTACTATCAATTCATTTGAATATCCTCATCTAGCAGTGAGTCCAGAGCTAAATGCAGCTTCTTCGGAATAGAAAATGAAGATCAGTTTTGTATCATGCAATTCTGTTACGTTTTAGTTATACTCAGAATATATTTAGCCTTACAATTTACATAAGGGAAATTATTAAAAATATCAATTTTTTTATTATCACTTTTCATGTTTACCTTAATCATTTTTATCTTTATTTTTAAGAGAAAAAACACACTTATAATTTTTGGGTTAATAAATCTAAGATTTAGGGTTTAGAGTTAAGGAGTGGGGTAGGATTTAGAAATATAAAATTTATGATTCTATTTAATTTAAAAAAAATTGTCTTTTAAAAAATGATATTTATGAAATTGTCTAATGAAAGTAAAAATGAAAACTGTTACCAATAATGTGGTAAACATGAAAATTCTCCACCCCTCAACTCTAAATCATAAGTCTTAGATTAATTAACCTAAGGGTTATAGGTGTGTTTTTTCTTCTTAAAAAATAAAGATAAAAATGATTAAGCTAAATATGAAAAGTGGTACTAGAAAAGTAGTATTTTTGACAATTTTCTGTGAAAATTCCCCTTTACAAAAATCAGATACTTAGATCGGGTGAGTTATGGATTATTACTTATGATTTAGTAGGATTTCTTGTTTATTACTCTGTTTTTGTTCCATTTAAGTCTTAAAACTAAGGCATGTCCAACCATGATACCAAATTTGGTGTTTTGTTGTAATATATTTTTTGTCATTTCCAACCATAACACTGAATATTACATTAAAATAATATATATTATTTGATTTTTTAATTTTAATATTTTATATTTTATTATTAGCAACTCATAAATAATTATTGTATTACACTTAGATATTATGTTTGCTAAATTTTGTAATTTTATATTTTCAGTGCTTATTATACTATTAATTATATATTTTATGAAATAATAATTAAAATATTATATTATTAAAAAATAAATATAAGAATTCTATGATATTTTTCATTACAAAGTAAATAATAATAATTTTTTTGGTAACACTAGTAAATGATAATAATTATTTAATAATTTTTTACTTAAAAATGAAACAAAAATATTTTCGTTATGTAACAATAATTTAAAAATATAATCATATATTATATTGGAATTGCCTTAAAATAATGATATAATATGTTGGAGATGATATTGCACCAAATTTAGTGTTTTGGTGTTTTATTGGAATTGCCTTGAAATCCAATGATGGTGATCAGAACCCTAAAGAATGTCATATTGATTAACGGAGCTTTGATTTATTTATTTATTTTTAGATGTAGCATTGTACTCTATAAATGTTAATCTTGCCACATTTGATCGTATTTTTTTTATTTTTATATGGTCTTTGGAAATTTGTAGCCTTTATATTGGGAACCCAACCGTGATCATGTTTTGTAGAGATAAATTACTAATCAATTCAAATTGTGAAAATTATGAAAGTGTGTAAAGTGTTTGCCAGTTAACTCAAAATGGCTTGAGTTTTATATACACTTACAATAAATATAAGCTTGGAGAACATAACGAAATTATATTATTATTGTTATTATTATTACTTACATGTACTAGCAATCAGAGGTATAAAATTAGTGAAAATAATTTGTGCACTGAAAGCATATAGGAATTGAATAATTTGTAAGGTTGGGTGGTCCAAATGTAAACCATTATTGTTTGAATGTTTGGTATAAGAGGGGAACAAGGAGAATATATATTTGATGTTTGTAGTTACCAATCAGTCTCTTATCTTATGTCGTTTCTATCATATCCTAAGCTAAAGTTGTGGCTGTGAACTATATTTTTTTGTCAACTGGCTGTGAACTATATAATTAATTACTATTTCGCTTTAAATTTACCTGCTTTTGAATCCCGGTCAAACCTAAGAGTTTCTGTTTTTACATGATTATTAGTAAATTCTTTTTGGTCATCTCCTAATTTTGATTCTTTTTGCTCACAACCTTCATGGGTTTAAGAATCCAAAACTCTCATAAATCATATTTCTAACGACATATTTGAGTATCCCATCATCATCCCTTATAAAGTATGTTCTGAGTATTTGTTTCCTGAGTTCGTTCCAAATTTTTTTTATTTTTATGTAAACTTAATATATCATTTATAATTTCTAATTCGCTTTATACTATATAATATTTAACGAAATTCGTTGTTCAAAAAAAAAGATAACGAAACTCAAACTATCGGTGGCAATATAAACTTCGTTTAAAAAGCGTTGTTGTTAAGAATATTGGGATATAAGTACATTTTGTAAATGAAGCATAAAAAGGTTAAATCATATAGATATTGACAAATATTTTAGAACCATGACTAAAATATCTATTTAATTTCTGATGGATTGGCAACTATTTATACTTTTTTTTGAATACTAAACTATTTATAATTTACCACTACGATAAGTAGTATCTATAATTTCTTTTTACTATATTAATCAACAATCATTAAATTGATATGATCACCACTATCTTCTTGTCTCTCTCATTTATCCTTCAAACTATTCAGTATTCACTCATTTTTGTAACGCTATATACTTTCCGCTCAAAAATATTTACAGATATGCATCACCAATCAGCTCCATCAATTTATTTAAAATATTGGAATAGAAATATGCTTTATAAATAAATATTACTATATTATTTTAAAAGGCAAAACAAAATAACAAATCTCCCAACAGTGGACAGAGGTGACGTAAAGCAAGGTAGAGAGAGAGTGAGAGATTGTAATTTGTCTCCCTCTTCAATGACGTCTCACAACCTCACCTTTTCTTCTTTATTCTCTCCTCTCTCTTTTTTCAATGGATACACATTTCTCCTACACAATTACATATATGCATGCATACATATATACAATATATGCCTTTTGATTTATAGAACATATATAAACTTGTATATTTATTTACGTGTTTTTTTTATTTACGTGTTTGAGTGCAAACATGTGGAGATGTGTATTTGATAGTGTTGAGAAAAACCCTAACCCTAAAACCCGCCACATAATTATAACCTGAATTTGCGAGGGTTTCTAGAGATTTGAGATTTCTGTATAATTACGCAATATGGTTATTCGATAAGGACTAATCATATATCTGAATTAATCTACTAGAGAATCGGTCATATGTTTACAAAATACTTTTGACGAAAACAACCACTATTTTAATAAAGACGTAAGATGTAACAAAATTTCATATTACGCGAAAATATGCTGATACTGATTTTTGTGGGTACGGTAATATCTTTCACGGGGAACCCTATGACCCTACTATGATTTGAAGGTTACCATAATGTATTATAAAATATGTGTATATACTATATCATCGTTATCATCAGCATCATGTTGTTGAGATGGTAGTATATCATCACCGTTGTTGTTTCTCTGTCATATTATGGTTGGACCATGTCCACGAAATAGATTGTTTGAAATTTATCAAAAGCGCTAATCGGACGAAGTTAATTCTTACCAAAATCTGTTTTAGTTATTTTAAAATTGTCTGACCTGTAATAACTTCAAACTATAAAATAAAAGGTTATTTAAACACACACAAAATCGCTTTAAATATTTATATATATAACACAATTAAGAAAACATGTAATATGTGGTTCGACCAAACAATAGTACTCACATTATATAATATCTATGGTATCGACAGAAATAATATGGTCGAATCCCAACAGTATCTAGAAATTTCGTTTTCTGTTAGATTATTTTGCCAACAAGATGGTTATCCGACAATAAAACTGGGAATTGGCATTCACAAATAGTATCTTTGAAGGACTCTTTTCAAATAAGAGTATTATACATGATATATTCAGACCATCTATTATATTAATCAAATTTTTATATCTCAGTAAAAGAATTTATTGTCTCTCGATGACTCGATATTCCAAATTTTGTTAAACATACACTCATACGTTTCTTCATACAAAATGCTGAAAAATACTTGTGTACTACTACTTCCGTTTCAAATTACTTGTCGTTGTAGGAAAAAAATTTCGTTTCAAAATAAATGTCGTTTTATAATTTCAATGTAAAATTTAATGATTTTATATATCATTTTATTTTTCTGTTGGTTGAAATGTGATTAGTTGTATAGTTAATGATATTTTTATTTTGAGAATATATAAAATTAAATGTTTTATTAATCTGTGTGCAAAAATCTAAAACGATAACTAAAATGAAATGGAGAGAGTATTTAATAGTGTTCTAACTTCTACTTTAGAATTGTAAGTGAAATCCTTTACCCAAAATACTGCAAGTAAAACATTACTATATATAAATAATGTATTATTTAAGATGCTCTATAGAAGTAATCGGACTGTGGAATGTAGATTTTTCATGAATCTGTACCCTTTTTCTGCTAATTAAGAAAGTAAATGATTTGATTTCACGTAAATTCCTTTTACAACGTAGAACTTAAATTTTAAAGGGTCAAGACAGTAATAATATTTTGAATCATTACAAACCATCAATACATATAGAATCTTCGAGACATGCATCTTAACTTTTTTGTTGTCTTGTATATAACCATCAAGCATCCATTATAACACAACCTAGCTGTCTTCAACAATTTTGCTTCTTTATCAGAAATATAAATTTCTGAAAATTTGAAAAGTTATACTAAAAAGTAAAGCAAATAAATAGAAGATATATATTTCGTTATAGTTTTAGTAGATATATCGCTCAGTCTCAAATTGTTTTTAGTTAAGTTTTTTTTTTACTAACACTAGACCATCTACAATAAACTTTCATTTTATCCGAAATAAGTTCATGAATAGTCTTTTCCTCAAATAAAAGGAATATAGCCTCATTTTAGTGTTAATATTTTAATTTATAAATTAGTCTTTAAAAGAAGTTATGAAAACATTAGTCTTTAAAATTTTAAATAGTTTTATTTTATATTTAAAATTAATGTATGTGTATTGAACTTTAACAAAATTATTCTTATTTTCATATATAATTATAAATTTATATAAATTACTATATATATTAGAAACCAAACTTATGTATTATAATGAAATTTATTTAAAATAAATTATATTTAACAAAAATTTGTAAGTTTTCAAAAATAACAAGCATTAATAAAATAAATAATAAATATTAATAATAAAATAATTTTAAAATAATTTTCAGAAGAAAATTATTGAAATAGAATATAAATTTATTTTGAGTTTACTTCTGAGAAATATAAATATCACCATAGAAAATACCCTAAAATATTTTTTAGCATTTGATACTGAAATTGGATATCTCAAGTAAAAGATATTCATTTTTATTTAATAAATATTTTTTCTGTTTCAAGGTAAATCAAACTAGGATTACACATGTGTTCATCTGAGATTCCTAAAATTACTATAGGTTCTCAAACAAAAACCAACTTCTCGTATCATTCTTGCTACTTCTCTCCACTGTCATGTTTTTTCCTTTCTTTTTTATTAGGAGATACTTCAATCCAACTGAAATTTAAGAGTTTGAATAATATATTTTTAAATTTGAAAATGATTTTTCTACTTCCTCAAAACACTACTCATTTTTTATTTTATTATTTCTATACATATTATTTTAATATTTTTGTACTTAATATTTTAATGTTGCATTTTTTTTATCATAGATATATTAGCATATAAGCTTTATAACTATGGTATAATAAAGTTAATTTATACATTAATAATATATTTATAAATACTCTACACAAAATATAAATATGTTAATAAGATATAAGCATATATTATTTCACACAACAACAATAATACATTTGGAAAATTTTATATAAATTAAAAAGTACAATACAATCATAATATTTACATCAAAATACCGAAATATTACACACGTTAATATATATTACAATATTAATATTAAGGTAAATGTGATCTTCAATTTCCATGATCACCAAAATATGTCCCAAAACATGTCCATATAAATTGGAAATAGTCTCATATAATTGAATTTTTTTAATAATTTTTGCTTGTTTAGATAAGATAAACTGACGAGTGTTATTATCATCGACATAGTTAAATTTGTTAACAATTTTTATAAGCAATCCCCAAAGTACAAAAAAATTATTTGCATCAAAACAAAAATTATGCCGAAAAGAATTTGAACCAACTTTCGAAATTTTATAATCTTAAATTTGCTTTCATCGCAAAATCTTCACGTTATTGAAAGAAAAAGTATTCCATGACATAATAGCATTATATATAATAATAATATGATAATAGAAAATTGTCAAAAATACTATTTTCTGTATTATTTTTTACTTTTACCTTAATCACTTTTACTCTTATTTTTAAGAGGAATAAACACATTTATAATTATTGGGTTAATTAATCTAAGACTTAGATTTTAGAGTTGAGGAGTGAGGGTAGGGTGAGCTAGGGTTAGAGTTTAGAAATGTAAAATTTAGATTCTAATTAAACTTTATAAAAATTGTCTCTTAAAAAATAGTATTAATGAAAATATTTTTTTAATGAAGGTAAAAATGAAAAGTGATACAACAAAAGTGGTAAACTTGAAATTCACCTAACGATAATTGACAATGAACAAGATATCAATGCATTGATTAAAAATATAAGATCAGCACCACCAACACATTTTGAAGTAGCGATAAATGAAGTATGTTGTTTTAATATTTTTTTCACATAAAGACCCATTTTTTACTAAAATATTAGGGAAAAAAGATATTTATAATTTTACAGTTAATTAATTTAAAGGTTAGAAATTAAAATTTAAGGGTGGAGTAAGTTTTGGAATGTGGAGTTTAGTATTTTAATTAATCTAAAAAAATTACCTTTTAAAGACAAATATGAATAGTGATATCAATAATATAGTAAACTTGAAAATTTCCTTAAGACAAATATGAAAAGTGGTAATAAAAATGTTTTACTTTTGATAATTTCTCATTTTTCATTTACCATTTTATTTCAACTACCACTGATCCTTTTTATTATTTAATAATAAACTATTTTCATCATAAATTTAAAGTATTTTTAAAAATAATTATTTATTCATGGTAAATTTGAAAAGTGGTATCAAACTTGTGGTAAACTAAAAATATTTCCTATAAAATAGCATAAAAGTAAAATATCTAATATTATAAAAAAACATAATACATATTATTATTTAATTATTATAAAGTTTACATAAACTATTATAAATATGTACAATATTTTGAACAGTTTATTATCTATTTTACAATTCAAACATATATTCGAATTAGTAAATCTCTCTTATCTATTTTTGAACTGCTATATCCCTTTGTTCCACTAGATCAACAGATCCATTTTTTCACTCAGAGAAAAAATATACTATCTGAATATTTTTTCTTGTTATAATAATCAAAACAATTGATAAATTAGGCATTATTTTATTGTATTAGAGAAAGTAATTGTTATCAGGAAATAGCTACATTTGAAGCTGAACTTATTGTTTGGTCAACAACTAATCTGCCGAAATTATGATGGAAATAAGATAGCTTTTTCACACCAGTCAAGAAAAGTGAGTATGACATAATGCAACACGTTCTTTCACATTACCCATGGAATAATTAAGTTTACTGTTACCATTTAGCGCACAAATACCCGTGATAAAAGCATCCACCTCTGAAACATTTATATCTCTAACAAGATCATTTATAATGGAGTATTAAATAAAAGATTCAATAATTGAATCAGTATAATGACTCTATTGAAAAATAAAATAAAATGATATTCTCTCTGTTTCATAAAAAATGTCACTTTAACATTTTTCACATATATTATTAAAATATATTTATATTTTCATTAATATCACATATTTAACCAATAGCATTTTAGATAAATAATTTTATTTACAATATCAGTTATTTTGTAATTAATATTGACCTGAAATTAAGTATAAATTACATTGAAATTGTAAAGTAACACTTAATATGAAACAGAGAGAATATAGATTACTCATACCGTTCTGATTTAATTGTCATAGTAAAAAATTCGTTTTAAAATAAATATCGTTTTATGATATCAGAATTTATAAAATACATATGTTACTATATCTTTCTATTGGTTGAAATGTGATTAAATTTATAAATAATAATATTTTTATTTTGAAAATGTGCAAAATTAAATATTTTCCTAATATGTATGCAAAAACCTAAAACAAGAACTAAAATGAAACAGATGTAGTATTTAATGTTAAAAAAATTAATATTTTGAATAAGAAGAAATTAAGAACCAATAACACCACATGCCAATTTCTAAAGATTTTGATATTTTTATATCATCCTAATTACTTAAATTCATTCATAATAAATTAAATGTTTTTTTATTTGACAAGAAATTTGCATTTGATGGTTAGAGATTGCAAAAAATACAAAACCGAGATGTTGACAAAAAAACACAAGGTGGAGAGTTTAAAAACAATAATTGTTAAGAGTTTTGACACATGAAAAATTTGGTATGTAATTCACAGATAATATGTGTGCTTACCATTCTCCTCTTCAATGGCTGATCAGACAAAAATTCAAAATAGATTACGTCAAAGAGCATCTAGAATATTTTTATCCTCGTCATCATCATCTTTTCCATTTACCAGTTTCCCCAAAGAAAACTGGTAATAAAATTTAACATTTTTACCAAAAAAAAACATGACTTTGCATTAGATGAGGCTTCTTAACAGCTTGATCGATCTTGTGATACATCATATGCTGTGGTGATACAACACGCAGTTCATGAGCCTCTTGAATGCACTATAAGTAAAATGGTCTATTAATCTAACTTTTTGTCACATACGAGAAACATAATCTCACGTTAATAAGTCAGTACCTAAGAACATGAACTAGGGAGGTTATTAAAGAGTTTCTTAAGAGGGTGGGGCTCACAAAAATATAAAACTGATTACAAAAGTTTTCAGACAAGGATAGGTAATTGGGGAGTTTCTGCACTGGATAATCCTGACCTAATAAATCATATTAAGGAAACAGATAGGCTAGTGTCCACCTAAGCACCTTGATGTTGCCGCCATATGATCGTATACGAGATAACTAAAGCCATCAGCTTCTTCAAAAGAAGAGCTTTCAAGAACCGTATGCACCTTGATGTTGCTACCATATGATCGTATACGAGATAACTAAATCTTTGTATTTAATATGAGCATCCTCAGAATGACAAATCGATAAAACGATCCTTGTTTTCTTCTATTAAGGCCAAATTAGTTAGGTTTCATAGGACGAGTTTGGTTTCATGCGGATGGAATTACAACACAATTTTGATTTGATAGCATGGAATTCAAATGTGTGTTTGGCCAATTCTACTGAAACACCAAAACATTAGATTTGGTGTAGTTTATCTTTAATGAGACACTGAAAATCACATTCTTCCATCAAATTTGGTGTTTTGTAAATAGTGTTACACCAACTATTATCACACAAATATTATAAACTATATTTTCTTTATTTATCAGTGCTAAACATTAAATATTATTTTATTTATATTTTTATTAGTAATATAGCTAAATGATTATTATCATTTACTTTAAATCGTAATAAAATAAAACTATTTTTTTTTCGATTGTATAAAACTTAATTTTAACTAAAATTTTACCTGACATAAATTAACTAAAAGAAAAAGAGAAAAAAAATTACCAAATTTTAAAAAGTAAATAGAAAATATAAGTGTGATAAAATATAATAGTATTATTATAAGAGTATTTTATTTTTATCTACACTTTTAAGCATGGTAGATATATATGCGGTAATTACGTTATTTAAGTAAGGAGAAATTTACCAGATAGTTAACTTATACTATTTTAATTTTAAGGAATATAACATTCTATGCATATTTATGTAATCAATCGACATATGATGTGGATGATTTATATTTCTCAATTGAAATATATATTATAGTTTATATTTGAGTTTGGATTTAATAATTAATATATAAGATTTAGTATATAGAAGTTGGGGTTGAGGTATGTTTAGTATTTAAGAGTTATTAGTGGAGTTATAATCTTATATTATTTTTATAGTGTCGAATAAAACACCATGTGTATATAAACGTAGTCATTAAATGCATATGCAAACAACTTTTTCTTCTTTTATGTGTAATAGTTTTCAGGTTATTTTAACTTTATGGTCTATCAGTCATGTTATTTTCTTTATATATTTACATGATACTTGTAAACAAAAAGATATAACTGGATATTTTATGGCACGAAATGTTAAAAAAAATTATTATGTCAAAATCAATTATATTTACCTAATTTATATTCTATATCTGATTATATGGCAAATTTTCTTTAAATTTTATGTTTTTTTTATGGCATCAACATTAGTTTTGTGGCTCGGCGTCTAGATACGAGAGAATAATTTCTCGAGGGATAAAAATAGCCAATGTACAGAAAAATACATTAACCTTTTAATATTTTTGTTAAATATCAATAGCTATACAAAAGTAGAGTGTAGACTCTTAGGGAGTGACTAGCCCTACTGTTTTAGAGAGAGAAGACATTCGGACTGTCTCTACTTGCTTTTCGAGCTTTTCTGTAGAATAGGATTATAACTATAAGATATTAGTTTAGTTTAAACTATTATAATAACTAAAATAAGGAACAAACTTTTTAATCAATGCAGATTATATGCTCTGACTTGGACTAAATAAAACTTGCAAGTAACAGTTTCCAGTCCTTTTGTTTTAAACTTTCTTTTTGGTTTTGTTTGAAACTTTTCTCATGTATAGCTTTTAAAAGATTTCCCTACGACTACATATTCTTCAAAATCATGTGTTACTCCATTAGTTATCTCCTCTGTTTCGTAGACATTATTCAAGAATTAACTTGTTAGATGTCTTCACAGCAATCATTTAAAAAAAGAGAATACTACATTCAAAGACAGTATATGAATTTTATTAACACAAAAAGACACTTATCACTACTCAGACACTTTATTCTAACCAAATTTTATTTTTCACTCAAAAGCTAACTAAATAGCATTGACAGCTAATATCCACTACGCTAACTAAAGAAAGTGGGACCCTTTAACCTTCTTCTTCCTCTTCCCTTTATAGTTTTCTATAAATTTAGTAAATGAAGTTTGATTCTTTTAAATCCATTGTTTACGAAATTTTGTCAGTAATCATTGTTTCTATTATTTAGATTTATATTTTGAGATATGTAAAGCTGCATTTTTTGTAACGATGTAATGAGATGTATATGACAGAAACGTTAACGGCGGAGATCATTTTAAACTTCAACCATGGTGTCTATGTGTTCTTATGTCAGTATGCTCTTTTCTTGCTTTGAAACTGCTAGTGAGCCTCATGCAAGCTCGATCTCCAAGCCGCCGTGTTCTTCTTCTTTGTGGTGTCACACGACGAGTCCGGTCCATAGCGTTCTAACTCAACTCAATTCTTCGCCCCACATTCCAGTTCTTTTTTCTAGTCGTGATTCATCATCGCCGTGATCTCCGTTCCTCTCTGACACGCCCTTCAACCATCAAAAAAAGCTCGAGAGCAAAAATGGCTAACTTTGGCCTTTTTGCATGTCCGATCCCTTAACTTTTATATCTTTCGATTTTAACCCCAATACTCTTCACAAGTGAAAATTACTCTTATTACTTGAATCACTTACTTTTTACACGCATCCCAAATGAATCACTTGTTTTGAATCTTAAAGTATCTTGTGTTATAAGTCTTCTGGATTTAAGTTTATATCAAATGTGGTCTCTTCATCTCATGTTCTTGCCAATGTGGTGAATTTACTAATCCGATGTGCATGTATATGTTTGTAAATAGTTGTACATATAATTTTTGTACATATGGATACTTATTTTTTGTGTAAATGGTAGTCTTTCAGTTTTTTTTACATGTTGATATCATGTACAATTAACTGATGTATATGTGCATCTTGCAAATATACTTTGTGATACTTCTCGATGGATGGTTCATGCAAAAGTACAAATTGAAGATTTTTAAAACTGAAAAATGGAACTTTCAAATGTACAATTAACTAATGTACATGTGCATCTATGTACATGTGAATGGCGAAATAATTGTGTGTTATCATGTACATATACTTCTCGTCACTTATCAAAGACAACAATTATTTTTTGAGTCACCTTGGATGTACACGTGTACGGGATATATAGTGTACATAACCCAATTGTACATAAAACAATAATCTTTCTACATGGAAGCATGCTTTCATTGGAAACAAGGTTTTACTGATTTTTTTCATCTAAGTCAAACTTTCTAAACTTAGCTTTCGTATCATAACCTCGTGCACATGTTAATCTCTTTCCAAACACTTCGACCCATCAATATATTTCAAAATGAAAGCATGTTTCCATGTAAAAACATTGTTATTTTGTGTACAATCTGGTCGTGTACACAATACTTAGTGTACATGTGTACACTAAATAGGTTCCTTATATATAAATAAATTGCACCATAATTTCATACAATATCACAATTAAAACAAAATTACAATAACTTGAAAATATCAAATATAATTGGTTTTATTCTAATACGTCTTCATTCCAATAGCCAATTATGTTATTGGAATTCTAAAAGATTACATTTTACTAAATAAGTGTATATTTGAATCACTACAAAAGTTAAGTGGTGTATAATGTAAGAAACATTGTTCTTTTGTGTACAAATTTGTCGTATACACTTTGTGACGTGTACACATGTACATTGAAAATGAACCAACATATGTGAAGAACTTGTACATATATAGGTGGATTGACGGTTGCTTACTAAAAACACCAAAAATACATAGCAAAATATATCAAGTCAACCTAAAGATGGTGTATATGACAATAGGTGCTCACATGATTTTATGTGTTTTTTATATCTAATAATTTTTGGCATTTGATTTTAGTTCATTTAATTTATTTTATAATGCATTTAATAATTTGTGCATTTAATAATGGTGGTTGCTTTCTAAAAAGACAAAATATATAACAAAATAGATCAAGTCAAACTAAAGATGGCGTACATGACAATATGTGTACACATGATTTTTTGTGTTATTCATATCTAATAATTTTTACTTTTTTATTTTAATTCTATTAATTTAATTTCCAATGCATTAAAATATGTGCATATATGTGTTCAATTGCATTAGCAGAGAGTTATAGTACATAACTGGTTAATTTTGGGCTAAATCAAAGAGACAATTGTTTATTTTTTAAAGTTTGAAGGCAAAAGTGAAAGCAATCAAAAGACCAGAAACCATTCATGTCATTATGAGAATGTACTAAAATGAACTCTTAATTTGCATAGAAAATTTCACAATTAATAAATTTTGGGTTAAAAATGAAATTATACAAAACTTGAAGGACCAAAAGTGCAAAAACCCCCAAAGTGGCCATTGAAATTTTCAAACTTCTCGCTACAGTACCGTGACGGCAAGAGAGATGAAGTCACGATGCCAGAAAAGTTGTTGAAATGCAACATAATAGATGATGAGATGTAGCAAGCAGATTTGGACCTCAACGAAGTAGGAGAAGATGAGAAGCGTTTGCGCCAAGAGCTTTGTTCATATCAACATCATTTTCAGGTGACGACGGATCCAGGAGAATCCGACTAAGTGAACTTATAAAGACCACGACGGCTGCTCATCTTCTTCATCTTCATCCTCTTTTATCATTAAAGTCATTATTTTCCAGATTTATCTTGAATTTTCTCTGTTATACAAATTGTTTCTATATTACAGAGAGAGAGAAGAAAAGTAAATTTAAGTGTTTTGGGACCCATTTAGTTAGAATAATAAACTAAGTTAGCCTATAGTCATAAAAAACTGCCTTAGGAGCAAGAAGTGCTCTATAGTGTAATAAAATCTCATAAAGTGTCTTTAAGTGTAAATCACTCTTTAAAAAATAATATGTTTTATTAAAAATAAAATAGGGTCGACAATCTATTTTCCCACGAAAACTATGGTATATAACCAAATATCTTTGAAATTACCACCTCTGCCTATTTTCTCGCGAGAGTAAAGTTTGAAACCTATTTCTCCCTGAATACGTAGTTCGAAATGTATTCCCACAATAATCAAATTAGACGGTTTAATATCGGTCTATTGTTTAAAGTTAAACCGTAAACCATTTAAAATTGATAATTAATCAAATAAAATTTAATTGAAAACGATTTAAATCCGATTTAAGACTCATACTCATTACAAACAGTGATCCAATATAAACTGAGTCTGTTTTTAATGAGTCTAGGTTTTAAATCGGGTTTAAATCGTTTTTAATTGGATCTTATTTGGTTAACTATCAATTTTAAGTGATTTACGGTTTAACTTAAAACAGTAAACTGATATTAAACCGTCTAATTTTATTGTTGTGGGAAATAAATCTCGAACTACGTACTTGAAGGAAAATAGGTTTCGAACTTTACTTTCGCGGAAAAATAGACATAGTTCCGGAGACATTTAGTGTTATATCATAGTTATCGTGGAGAAATAGATCATCTACCCAATAAATTATATATATCTTATTCAATTATTACATGGTTTAACATAATTATGATACAAAAATTCAAATATAAAATAATAAGTAGATACTAATTACATAATTATTTTTTTTCTAAGCAAAACTAAATCTTAGATAAAACTTATTATAAACTTATACACTAAAAAAGTTAATATAAATAAATTAAAATATTCATTAATTTTATTAATATTTTATATATATTCAATGTTAGAATGAAAAATCATCCATATATGACAAAATTATAAGAAATATATCATTTTTATAATAATATTTTCATGATTAAATTGTTCTATATACTGTTTGTTTTGATTTTTTCAAAATATAATATATACATGATACTATAATTGAGATATAAAATATCAGAATATAAATTATCATATTTAATAAAATATTTTATATTATAGCATAATAATATTTTAAAATCTACAAGTAAATATTTTTAAAAATAATATGTTTTCTTATTTCTAAAAGTTATTTATTTAAAAAAAATATGTTCAAAGAATATAATATTTCTTTTATAAAATTGTGTCACTACCATATTTTGGATCAATAATAGTATAATATTACTTTTCAAAAGTTATTATATGATGTTAAGATTATTCTAAATTTATCCATTATATATATATATATATATATACTGACAATATTTTAAATATTTAATAATTTTATATTCATCAAAGATAAAAAATGATACAAATATTTAAACTTTTTGGGAATATTGAAATAGTTTAATTAATATTTAAGTTTATTACTTAATGTAAGGATAAGTAGAATCAAGTTTTTAAACTATTGAAAATATTTAAAATTTAGTTGCGGTCAAGCGATTTAATAATATTCTATTCACTATGTTTAAAATATATATATTATTAGGGAAATTTTTTTAACTGAAACTTATTAAATTCTATTTTAAAATGAATAAAACAGTATATAGTTTTATTTCAAAAATGAAAAATATTTATTAAATTAAATTAGTTTAAATATAATTAGATTATAAAATTGAGTAAATAAAAACCACAAATGATTACTTTATACTTTAAAACTTAATAAACTTAAAACTAAATATAAAGAAAAAAATATTAGTTTGTAAAAATATTTTAAAAATTTTATTATTTTTGCACATTCAATATTATATATTGATTTGACATGAAAATATTCAGAACAACTTGAGATAATCGGTTGAATATATTAATTTGGTTATTGTAAGTTTTGGATAAATATTTATCTTTAAACCATATTGTTGACGAGAATAACAATCATTAAATATTTTAAAACAGCAGTAAAAACTTACTTTAAACTAGAAAAATGGCAAATACATGTGTCCTATTGATTTGTTCTAGTAATGCAGTATATTTTTGAAATGAATACGTAGAGAACTTTACTTACTGTTTATCATTTTTACAAAATGTTTATCTGTTTTAAAAAATTTGGTTGTATCATGTTATAAAATAACTATATATAGAGAACCTATAAGTCAATCATTTTATAAGGTTTCACAATTTTTGAATTTTTTTAAAATTACTATATTTAATTGGTATAACTGTATAAGCAATAATAAACAATTCTTTGAATGTTAGTATTATTGAATGCAGAAAATAATCAAAACATTTTGAATTTTTCGGCCACACATCATCCTTGATTTAAAATCATTTATCCAAATCATTTACCACTTCTCCTCCGTAATCTTATCTAATATCGAATACCCAATCAAAAAATGACGGTTCTAACCTAACTTTTGACACCATTATGCAATATCTACCATAAATTTACAATAAATAAGACTTCCAATCTCTTTTGATCAAAAAAATAATAATAATAAGACTTCCAATCTTTACACTAGAGTCCTCATGTAATCCATTCGCACTCTATATACCGCCTTTAGTAGAAAACGTTAATTGAGGTGTTACCTGGTAGTTTGTTAATTATAGTATTTAGCTTCGTTTAGTCGTACTTACGGTTATGCAAATATTTGTAGAATATTAGCATCACCTTTGCGAGTGATACATCCAAAATCGCTTTTCGGTATTGATGTCATTTCACTCTCCTTCCAATAACCACTGTCGGATTATTTGTCCTATTATATAAAAGAAAATATACCCTCGTCAATAATGTAATTTAGAAGTAGTAGTAGTCGTCTTATATATGAGTATGAATTATGATCAAAATTTGAAGGGTATGTTAGCTGTAAGAAACAGCGTGATTTCAAATAGCAATATATACAAAGATTCCGACTGTTCTATTACTACTTAGATTAAGCCTAGGCATATAAACAAAGAACAGAACCAAAAAACCCGAATTCAAAACCGAATCGAAGTCCACAAATAACTAGGGTTCCTATATTTTTAGAACGAAAAACCATAATCGAACCGAAACTAAACTGAGAATCGAATGGGGTATTCGAATATTCAAAATACAATTTATAAACCTAAAAATATTAGTTTTATTTAATTGTAACATTACCAAATATTCTAAGAACATTACTTATTAATTAAACTACCCAAAAAAATCGGATTACCCAAATATTTTTACCCAAAATATTTAAAATTATTTAAAATCATTCGAATAACTCCAAAGAATTGAATTACCCGAATAATTTTTATTTAAACTATTAAAATTTCTCCGAATTACTCGATATTCTATCTGAAAAATCGATTTTTTTCGCCCATATTATCCTAAATTAACTAGAAAATCGGAATTGAACCGAAAAAGAATTGAAACAAAAAATTTACCAGATATTAGTTGATTTTTATAATTTTTACTTGAACTGAACCGAAAAGCAAAATAACCAATATAAAATCGAACCGAATTTCATAAATAAACGATCGATTTCTATATCTCTATAACAAAAAAACGAAAACCGAACATCTAAGCCTAGTCTTTGATTATGGTTTGACTATTGTGAAAATTTAAAATGATCAAGATGTTCACAATCAATAGGAACTAGTCCATAGTTTAGTTCAAAATCTATAGGTCAATTTTTCGACAACGAAAGGCTCTCTTTAGGTCACTAAAGCAATT
Organism: Moricandia arvensis; assembly: GCA_905132765.1. Taxonomy (NCBI): domain Eukaryota; kingdom Viridiplantae; phylum Streptophyta; class Magnoliopsida; order Brassicales; family Brassicaceae; genus Moricandia; species Moricandia arvensis. Next base: position 314 of record CAJHQP010003754.1, on the reverse strand, counting down.
ATTTGATAAACAAATAATAAAAGAAAATTCATATAGAAATCCAAAATAAAAGAAATCATATAGAAACCCTGCTTAGTAGCTAAAGAGTAACCGAAAGATAATAATTCGAATCTTTCTACTGTAAATTAAACTATTATTGATCATATGAATGTCTGAAATAGCTACTAGAATACTGTAAATGAACTTGATAAAAACTTACAATATTTTAACTTTTAAAAAAGTTACATCTAAATTTAATATAAACATGCTGGTAAACTAATATAAAAACATTCTGCAATGGTGAAATCTCTCATAATGAAATAACATTATGAGAT